>JAPMOR010096039.1:454578-499042 GCA_026543865.1 Argiope aurantia | reverse complement strand
CCGCAATGAGCTCAAATATAAATACTTTTTCTAAAAATTGTAAATTTTTGCTGTAAAAAATATTTGCAAATGTTTATTAATATTAATGAAAACATTGCTCAGAAATAAAATAGATGTCACAGAAAAACAAATACAAAAATAATTCAAAAACGGTTTTTGGTAAGTTATTGAGGAAAAATATTCACTTATCGAATAACTTTGAATAAAAAAAAATCTAAGGTTTTGAAGATTAGATTTGATCTAAAAAGTCGCTACGTCACAATTTCGTAGATCAGAATCCCACAGTTTGTTATTTTGAGAATGTTGGGCAAACTTTGTATTAAAAAAATTCGCAGATAATAAATCCGAAATTCGGTATGTGGCTTTTACATCAAATGTGTAGTTTTCTGTCAAATTCTGTGCGAAATCCATTCATAGGAAATCTGTGTGCAAATACTTACTATTTCGTGCTTTTTTTATTTTATTTTATTTTATTTTATAGTTATTGTGAATAATTGTAAAATAGAATTTGGATAAAATTTGCATAAAATTTATTTTAATAAAATTTGGTTCACAGTTTTAGCATGGAAAGAGTAGATCAGTTTCGAATAATAGATCAAATCTGTCAAAGCATTGGCAGTCTGTCGGTCGATATTTTCACATGCATGTTAACTTAAAAGTGCAATAACTTAAATAAATAATATTTGGCTTGTGATCTTGTGACTATAATTGTAGCTCTGTCAAATTTTGATTTCAATATATTGGAGGAAAAAATGTTCAAAACAAAAATTCGGTGTTCAGATATTTTTGTATTAACAGCATGCCAGGGCTTAATCGGCAAAAGTAACAACTGATTCAGTAAAAATGTAATTCACACTAAATTCCATATTTCCTAATTATTATTGTCCAAAGCCTTGCAATGTATTCACGGTCTTAAATAAGGTCTTTAATTTTATATAGGAAGAGGGAAAAACCCCTTTATTACAGAGTATGCTAGAATGTTTTGGGAAGACATTTCCTATTCTTGGTTTAAAGATATTTAAAGCATAATATCCATTATATAAAATTTTGGTTTTGTGAACATAAAAAGAAGGGCATTTAATTTTCTTAATTAAAAAAGAATCTACGCAGTTAATAATATTGTTTATGATTGAAAATTATTATTGATATGAAAGCAGCATTATAAAAATACTTTAGCTGTTTACAATTATCCACTAAAGCGTTTTAAAAATGGTTAATTCTTTAATGTTTCCCTGATAAAAAGTTTCGCTTTTCCTCAATCAAGGGGTCGACAACCTTTCAATGGCCGGCTCGTGGAAGATGACCCCACTCATGGATCGACTCATGGCATTTTCTTCAACCAACCAATGATTGACTTAAATCCCTGAAGCTCAAATCTTTAAAATTCTATTGGTTTTAAATCCATAAGAGTGTGGAATTTTTTTTATGTAAAAATTCATTATCTAAGGAGAACTTTGCTATATATGACTTATTCAGATCTAGTAATTTTTTCAGTGGCACATTTATTGATAGCATAAAATATCTTTTCTTAGTTCATTTAAAGAATTTTCTCAGTTGTACATATTGTATATGTAAAATGTAAGTCAACTAAACTCTACAGGTTTAAAAGTAAAAGGAATGAGGAGTTCAAATGTGGAGTCTTTAAACCTTAAAACTGAGTTAGAAAAATTAATGAGAATTTAACGTATTTCAATTATATTTACATCCCATTCCGAAACAACACAAGGGCGATTTTAGGACGGACCTCATACTCTTTAACTGTTGTCAGATGACGAGGACGACATCTGAATCGGAGCTTCTCTCTCCAAATTGTGACGACACACATGTGGGAGAAGCTTTTTCGCCCAGATGGATTCTGGAAACTGTGAAAGTCATATTTTCAGAATTTTGATAAACCTTATGATAAAATTCTGCAATAAAAATGTAATTGGAAACTGTAGACTGTTCGCATTTTTAAGATTTTTATGATTTTATTATTCATATTATTTAACTGTTCTAAAAAATATTTGAAAACCCAAAAGAAAGAAGATGATAATTTAAGCATGAAATTGTTATTAAAAGTCACTAATTCCTTATTTATGTAAATATATTTTATAATATTAATTGTTACTATTGTAACCTTAATTAAATTTGGGTGTATTTTATTACTCTACTGTATTCTGGAGTATTTTATTAGAATAGGGTAATAAAATACTCCATAATCTCTCCAAGAAAAGCAAATAAAAAAACCCTCACTCCTATTAATAAAAAAATCCAGATATTTTACACTTTCAAAATAAATTTAAATATATATTTTATAATTCAGGTTGTTTTTTTGCAATTTCCTAGGTATTATTTCTGTAAATATAAAGAGTTTTGAAGAAAAAGAAGAAGAAAAAAAACGCTATCTTCTCCTGTTTTAAGCTAATGTCAAAATTGAATATATTATCCGGATTTCTTATTTCTGAAACAGTTTATTTTATTTTTTAACTATTCGATTCAAAATCAATTTTCATCTACATTTGCTTAATCCTAGTGATAGGAAATCCGCTGAATCTGCACGCTGGCAGTCGACTGTATCGTATTCATTTTCCACAATCCACTGCAGACGTAGCCTGGAGCCATTTTTCACCTGCAGTTAGAATTCTTTCATTTCCTTCCATATTTCAGTTGTTTGCGATGGCAATTTTTCCCACGCAGACGATATTACCCAATTTTTCGTCTTTCTTCGCTACAATTCTAGCCACGGCTTTTCTCAGCGAAGTTTTATCAGCTGACTATGTTCGTGCTATAAATGACCTTGATCTGGCATTCTCAATCGCAGCCATCTAACCAGAAACGGGGAGACACCCGGCATCGAAGTAAGCTGAAGTTCTAAAAATTGACTGCCGGTTTTAATCTGATGAAAGGAGATCAATTCTGTGTCTATCAGGTGGCCTGACTAACGCTATTCCAATCAAGTTCAATGGGCTACTCGTCTCGTGAAAGCTTTTTTTATTTTATTTTTTATTTGATTTTGTTCATGTGTGTCGTTAGTGTCACAAGCTCAGGGAAAGTGCGTTGATAAAAAGTAATGGATAAGATAGTTAAACAGAATTTTTGGAAGTTGCTCAACGCAAAAGAATGTTCTGAATTCTAATCTCCCCTTTTCAGTAAAGGGGCCTCAAACCAGAACAGGTTTGGGATTACGAATGTTCTCTTAAGAACAAGTCTGAGGAAATTGTACAAATATGTTTTATAATTATGCCAAAGTGAGAAAGTATTCTTGTAATGAGGCGACTTTCGAGTTATAGTAACTGATTGAAGCCAAAAAGAAGAGGGGAAATAAATATAAAAGGATAATAAGCTATTAATTCTTAATTTTATTTCATTTCACATTTTCGCCTAAAAATATCCTCGTACATTCAAAAATAAAGATGTTTCCTGAATATTTAATACATTTTCATTTATATACTGGAACTGTTGCATGCAGCATATTTTGGCATATAATTATATTTTTGGAAATAGACATATTTCCATAAAATAGACATATTTGGGAATAGACGGAGCTTAAAAATGAGGATATTCTTTGAATCTTTAATACAGGTTTCATTTATGTACTGGAACTGTTGCATGCAGTATATTTTGCACTTACTTATATTTTTGGGAATAGACATATTCCGCATGTTTATTTTGCAGACAAATAAAGCATGCTTAATTTTCTATAATAATACTTCATTTGCAATATTAGAATTTGAATATTTGTATTTCTAATGTTTTAAATGCTATTCAAATTTTTAATTTCCCTTCTTAATCAGAAATGTATTAAGATTTTAGATTAGAAGCAATTAAATAGATTTTTAACATATTTGATTTTGAAAGAAGTACATTTCCGAAGAGTTAATCTGCATTAATTGTTAGAGTTATTTTAAGAACCGGTTTACTGATTTTTCATAAATGACATTTATTTCTCAGAATCTTTCGATTTATGATAAAGAATGCTATTGAATGAATTTTAAGAATATTTCAATTCACATTGTATTTGGTCACAAGATATACGTCATTTATGCTTCTACAATTTCATTTCAGAATCACATTCTTTTTGTGGAAAAAGAATATGGCATCGTAATACAAAATAACATGCAATTAACTATTAAATAATATTCATAGTTATATTTATAAGAATTGTATTATTAATTGTATGTGAATTGATTTCAATACTTCCTTTAACATTATTCATTCCATTATTTTCTTAGTTTATTTTAACACTGATTTACCTGGAAATTGTTTATTTGTATAAAAGTAGTGTATTTTCTTTTTTTTTTTTTCTTTCTTTAGAAGAATAGTGCTTTCTTTTCAAACACTATTACTTTTTTTTTCTTCCTAAACTGAAGTATTTGAAAACAGTTTCCAATTTTTAATCTTATCTCTTATCATACTCTTGTTATTTTTTTCTCTTCTTTTGTCATATGGCATATATTGCAAACGTGGCTCATCTTCTGCGATAAATTTATCATTCAAATTCTAAACAAAATTTTCTGCGATAAAATTCTCATAGACTTGTGACATCGAATTTGTAAAATACAATGGAATATCCATGCCAAATTGCACAAATTCCAGCTTATCGTTGATTACATATATTAATATTAAATAAAAAATTATGATATGAAATTAACTGTCAGTTCATAGCATTATAAAATATGCTTATGAAAAAAAAGTATCTTATTCAAATTTCTGATGACGAAATATATAAAATATATATAATGACTTTATATGTGCTTTATATTTACTTTATTTATATTTTATATATTCAAATTTACTTTTTATAAAAAGGTTTTTTAGTCGTTTGCCGAAGAAATACATTCAGTCGCTCTTAATATATTTTGAAGCGTGAGGACCAACACCAGATGATAATTAAAATATGTTCTTAAATGTGCTGTTCGGTAAAATATAGAAATCTTGTTGAATAATATATAATTAACAAGCTTTTATCCATATAATTTTGCCAATTAGCCCCTGGAACTTCCCGAAGACTGTTTGGCGAAAAATTATGAAATTGTTAATTGTCTTAAAATAATTATATTTAAAACTTCATGCTTTGGCTGGGTTTGGAAGCACCAGATTGAAATGTTTTTTTTAATTTAAATTTTTTTTATTTATTTAAAATTTGGAGTGTGAATACGGTTACTTGGAGAAGATTCATAGAATCTAAAGAGTATATTAAGACTGTTTAATTTTTTTTCAAGAGTATATATATTGTCCAAAACAAAATAAAAATGTATTATATATGACATTTAGATGATTTTGAAAGTAAAACTAAAAACCGAAATTTATGATGAATCGGAGTATTTCTTTATTGAATAATTCTTTGAGATATTGCAGAAATTTAAAAGATATTCTGTAATACAAAAAAGACTTTGATTTTGTTTTTCGCAAACATATTTTTAAAACGCATGTTTTGTTTCAGAAAAATAATGTTGTAATAATTGAATTTAATATCTTCCGCTTAAAATTAAAATTAAAATTTCCTGGAAGCTGACAGAAAATTAGATGCATAGTACAATGAACAGAGGGCGTAAGGCTCCAGCAATAGTAAGAGTTATATAACTTTAAATTTTGAAGTTTAAAATATTTTGCTGAAGAAGCTATTAAGAAACCAAATTACATTTGATATTTCATCGAAATTTTAAGAAGAATTTATTCGGCGAAACAGTTGACCAACTAAAAACGGCTAATAATAAATATACAATTTGTAATATTCGATTGTGCAGAGAAGAAAATAAGAGACTAGAAAAATTGTCTTACTTTTTTAATAATTTAAATTTATTTCAAAATAATTTTTATGATGGTGAATCACGATTCCGCAACTTAGATTAACCCGTTATATGACGCATGCAATATTTATATTTTATTTTCAGCTTCGATTTCCATCTAGGTATCACTTCTATATGTTTTAGATCGAAATATCATATTTTGATTTGTCATTCTTAATCTGGCAACAGCTTGGAAGTGAAAAAAAATGTTTAGAAAACTTTTGTCAAGCATTTTATCAATTAGAACATAGTGCACACAAAGAAGTGCTTTTGTTTTCAACCAATTGAAATAAGAATAACAATTTTAGAAACAAAATTATATACATTTTTATTAATTAAATATTTACATCTTTTAACTATCGTGTTTATATGCATGTTAAAAAAGTACCACCGGTCAGAAAGTTAACTTCTTGAGGGTTTGGTTCTAAATTTGATACCTAATTATATTTTAGACGCAGAAACTATGTAGCAAATTTTATCTATCTAGCTTTTACATTTTGTAGTCATTGAGTTTGACCTAGACAGATTTTCTATGCATGTAGATTTCGTTCGAGCATCTCTGAATGTAAATATGAAAATCTAGTCAAAGATAACATGGCCAGCTTCTTGTTCTCGCGTTTCATTAGTTTGTTTAACAAACGGTGCCATTCAGGAGGTTTTCTTAATGCTTCTTCATCTGTTTACTTCCCGAAGCGCACGCCCTACATTTATCTCTAAAGTAAATTTCTCAGCAGTCAATCGCATTACTGTTCTCCGATAACAGAACAAAATCACTTATCACTTCTTTTCAGAGATGTTCTTAAAAGCTTTACTACAAGGCTCAGACAGACACGTTTGTGCGCCTCAGTCAAAACTTAAGACTGAATGAATCTCGTATATGCGTTAGAGCAGTTTGAATGCACACGTTTTCCTTATTATTTATTTCCTCATATATGAAATATCGCAACAAAAAAAATCGAACTCGAGATTTTGACGAATTTTTTAAATTTCAGACCTCCCTGGGTTCTAAAACACTATGGAATTACGTCTGTCTTATTCAAAAATGCTTCGAGCTAGACGGATGAAATTATGGACGTTATCAAATTTATAGATTTCTATCAAATTTTGAACCAAATTCATACATTGGAAGTTTGTCTTACTGTGCGAAACCAAGCGATAAACACAAAACTTAAAAAGCTGGGCAGATAAAATTTGCTACATATGTTTGGCATTTATAATATAGACCCATATCAAAGTTCGAATAAATCTATCAAGAGGTCGACTATCTGTCGGTCTCTTATTTTTGCTTACTTTTGCATCTATTCATTTCCCCGTTTCTTTCCTAATTAATAGTGATGATGTCGTGTCCGCGTTACCACGGAAAGGAGTTGCAGTAGCTTCTGAGGATAAAGACCCTTGAGCACCCGACGGCAGAAGTCTGACTTCTAGCTCATATGAAGATGAAACTCACACATTCGCTTGCACAACCCCTTTTTACAGGGGGGCACATTCACACACCTCACAGATAGAACACAGATTAAGAACAACCATGCCTGAACCCGGGACGCCCAGATCAGGGGGAAGATGCGCTACCCCTATGCAACGACGCCGGCGTTGCCTAATTAAACACGTATATATTAAATTATTTCTTTTATTTCCTTTCAAATCACAAAAATGGGTTAAAAAGAGGGAGAATTCCTTTCCTCCTACCAAATTATTAAAAGTAAATAAATAATATTTTATCACATTAGGTATGAGAAATGGGAACATTTCAGAATTTAAGCATTTTTTAAATGTAATCTAGTTTAATTTTTCAAGCATATAATAAAATGTTATTTCTCACTACATCTCAATCGCTAACTATAAATAAGAAAACCAGAGGAAGTGATCGCTCCGAAACTTTCCTCAAAGCTCTCTAATAAATGTATTTGTGTGTTATTAACCTCATGTTGTTGGCGAACAAAACTTATGAAAGAGTTTACTAACTTGAGATCTTTAGCCATTTTTTCTACCAACTAATCGTCAGGATGCAGTGAATACACAAGCATCAGAACACCGGATATACATTTTGGGTACCTTTTTCCGATCAATTAAAACCAAATTTACCAAAGAGCAACAAATGTAGTCACAAAATCATATTTCAATTTTTATATATTTAAGTACAATGGGTTTGTCATTAAGTCAATGACACTAATTGACAGATGACCCATCCTTTGATGTATTTATTTCTAGATTTCATAGATATCTACACTTAAATGCTAAATCTATGCATTAAATTTTATTCACCTCACTCTTTTCGTATTGTAGCTATTGCATTAACCTATATTCGGACAGCTAGACAAACAGAGTTTCTTTGAATGGATTTCACTCAGTTATTGATAGGAATACAAATATGCTGTAAAGACAATATCCAAAATGTTGACTACCTCACTTTTTGAGCTATCGGTACGTAGTTAAGTTTGAGTTAAACAGACAGGCATAAATCCAAATATGTGTTTTCTGCACACCAGGAAGTCTGAAACGTAAAAATTCTTCAAAATCGAATTCGAATTATTTTGAGATTTATAGTATCTTTTCCTTGTATACTACGCAAAAAAAAAAAAAAAAAAAAAAAAAAAATCCCCGGTAAGACATTAAAAGTAAGTGTGCAGTGTACTCGCTCTAGAAGTAAGAAATTTAAATTTCATCATTGAATTTCATGATTTTGGAATTTTAATTTAGTTAATTTTTATTCAATAATTTAACAAATACTTTGATTTTTAAGTAAAAAACGGCCAATTTGAAACATTTAATTTAAATTTAGTACAAATCCAGAACATTTAACTCTTGGCACTCGAATGGTGCCTCTTATTCACCATTCAAGACGGTGCATCGTTTTGACATTTTATTACTTTTTTTTTAATTTTAATTTTTAAAAAGTACCTAAAGAATGGCAAGAAGATATAGATTAATTTTTCGGTAAAATTCGACTTAAAACTATAATAAATATTTTTTTAAAGCAATAAGCAAGTCCTTGTGTAGCTGAATAATTTTGCATCGAATTATTTTTCCCAGTGTAAAGGGTTAAAAGCGGCTAATTCTAGAGTTTAATGACTTCACTTACATGAATATAGTATTAAAATTTTGTCAACGCAGTGCCTAGGCTGAAACTTACATATCTGGTTATCTTAAATTGTTTTTTTTTATATCCTTCAGTTACGCTAACACAGTGAAAGTAACCTATTATCCAAAAATTTTTCTGGTTCGATTCCTCGACAGTTACCAAATAACATGGCGCACAAGCTTTTTAACTAACAATTCTCCGCAATCGTGCGCGCTCATGCCGATCGGAATAACCATAGAGGTGTCGCGATAAAACTATTTCTCAATGCTTCAATGACAATAATAATGAAAAAAAATGTTGTTTATGACGCTCAGATGTGAAAAGGTATTTGACCAGTTCTTGATTGAAAAGAATGGATCGGTAGAGGTTTCGTCCTTAAAAAGGTAGACACGTCGATTGCCAAATCCGATAGCATGTACTGAAAGAATAAATGAAACAGACATAAAGTAAGGAAAATTAAACCTCTACATTTAGTTATTTTTTTCTTTTCCACCTATATATTTTGCAAGGAGATATTTAGATTTAATTTAGCAAAATTGAAAACTCACTTTGAAATTACATTAGGGCTACTTCGGTACGAATTTCATTTTGTAACATTGTCATATGTCGAAGACGCCAAGTCATCCAGCACCCTATTATCCAGATTTCCCCGCCACATCAGAATAAGGATATTTCATTCCCTACAACAGATTTAAGATGCATTTGACCATGCCATAGCCTCCTACGACCTTAAAGTTTAGCTAGCTCAACCACAACAAAGATGCAATGGGTTGTTGGAATTACTTGCATTCGAAATTTCCCTCACGGGGTAAGTATATCTAAAGCAAACTTTTAACATAGGATATTTCAATAAAGAACAATAGCAGATTATGTATTTCACTAGCACTGTTTCGTATATATAAAACATCCCCTCTTATATAAATATGTCAATTTAGTTTCATATTAATAGTTTAATCAATGATTTATTTCAGATTATTTTCTTAGTTTTAGTAGCTTAGTGAAAACGAATTTGTTTTTATTTATTTATTAAGATTCAAGATTCAACACGATATCACGATATATAGTCTTCCACATAACGATATTTTTCGATATATCGTGATATCATTATTTACTTATTATTTATACGCTTGGGTGTGAAAATGCGAGCAGGGAATAAAAGTGTGCATTAATCTGAATGAATCCTTTTCGCTTTCATTTCTGAAGAGGAATATTTAGAGATAAAACAAAGGAAAGTCAACAACTTTCTGATAACCGCAATTATTTTTTCATAATGGTATCATTCAGTTCGGGAACAGAAAACAGTTTATTCTAAAATGACATTCTTAAAACAATTATTTATATATATTAGAACATGACAGTATTTATAGAAATATTAATAAAAATGATGCATGAAGGTTAAAAAGAATGAAGAGCAACAAAAATAAACACTAACCGATAACCAAAACGAAATCGAAAACGCAAATTAATTGTGGATATCGATTTATTGCATCGTGATTCATCATGAACTATTACTCGTGATCATGATTTCAATAGATTGATATTTTTCGAAAATTGGCATCAAAAAATCGGGTTTTTTTTTTGTTTTTTTAATAACTTGAAAATTGGCACAGCCCTACTGCGCGGTTTTGATGTTTATACAAATTATTATGAAACAATATGTTGGTGTTTGCAAATACTATAATAACTAACCGAATGTATTAAAACTTATCGGAACTTGACCAAGTAATTATGCTTGATTAAATATTAACGCTGTTATAACTAACAGAATTTATATTTTTTTACGCATTTATATATTTGACAAGTAGGCTAATCGCATTGTTTTGATCAACTCAGCTCAGCTTAGTGATCTTAAACAGATACCTTGCCCGAAATCCGCCATTGGTAAATTGGCTTTGTTTTATATCTAAATATTCATCTTCAGAAGTCTCATTAAAAATGAGTTGTAAGCCAGAATGTGATTATATCCTTCAACTCAGCTTACGCTGTTATATTACTGGAATTTTGTATATTTTACTCATCACATTGAAACTGAAATTAAAGTGAAATGAATCACAAATTCTATAATAGGAGATTGTCAAAGAAAGAAAAACATGGCCAGTGCTTCGGTAACAGCATGGATTACATATCAATCGCAAACTGTGATTTCGAATGCAAGAAAGGAAGGAAGAGCAAAAACAGTAAACGAAATTTAATTGAGTAACATATAATCAAATATACTTGGCGAGAACCTGATCAAAAAAGGCAATTAGATACTAAAAGTTAAAAGTTTATTTCTCATTTAACGTCGCAGTTTGAGGTTTTTTTTAAAGTTCGAAAAGCATTTTCATGAATATTTCATTAATATTTTTGCCAATTCATCCATTTAGCATTTTTTAGTCGTTTTATTTTTTTCTATCAATCAATGATGTAAATACGATACTTTAAAAATGAGCCTGATAATTGTATTCTGAAAAAAATGCCCGAGGCACCTGCCAACAGAACTTGATATAAATAATTAAGTATCAGTTAACACTGTAAACAAAAACATCCATCTTATGATTTTGTAGCAAAATACTCCAATTACAGTCAGAGAATTGCGAAAACTCAAATGCGAAGAGACAATAGAAGTTGCCTAATTTATTTAATGACCCCAACTGGATACTATCAAAGAATAATTCCTGATTTCTTAAAGGAGAATGAGAAAATAAGGAGAATAATCTGCTGGAATAATTTTGCAGTTAATAAGTTTGTAGTTTGAAAGACGAACTTCTGTTTCGTTATGACGTAATAGTTAAGAACTTCTTAGCAAATTGCATTCATATTCGTACTTCCATGAGGAAAAATGCACGCTGAAAACAGGTCGCCGGTAAAACTGCCCAGGTTTTCTTTTTTTAATTCATTTTGCAGACGATTCGATTGTTATGCAAGAACTGAGGTGAAATAAAGAAAGAAGTTTTGACAAACGAAATCAAGTTCGCTGAGATTCACTTTTGAGTTTTCACCTGTAGTGGTACTGATGTGAATCCTGTTTGAAGAGATTACAATACTGTAATATCAAGTTTTCCTTCTGCTTTTTAAACTTTTTTTTAGATTGGACAATTAGAATAAGACATACTCCAGAACAACAGTCAAATGTTGAGCATTTTTTACTTAAATTAATTTGTTTATTTAAGGTTAATATGGCATAAAAAATTTCCCGTATTAAGCTGACACGTAAAACAAAGTCACTTTTTTTACACTTTCTGTAATTGGAAATATGCATATAATTGAAGCCGTTACATACACTGGTCTCGAAATTTTGATGAATTTCAAAGTTTTAATATATTCTAAGAGGGAAAAAATCTTTTAAAACTATTTCTGTCTGCATGAAATGCGATAAGCTAATAATATAATGAGCTCGATGGCTATTATCAGATAGGTGGTCTTTAAATCATAACTAAAGAAAATTCAATCCATATTTTGAAACTCTATTTGCTTCCCGAATGCAATTAGAAAGAATTTTCTTCCCTGTCACCATATTTATAAAAAATAATTTTAAATATATACATTTTAGATTATTGCGCTTATTTAAATACATCATGCATGTCCTGAAATGAAATTTGTCATGCCTATTTTAATTCTAGTTAGCACTACCAGAATTAGAAATCAAATTTTAAATCATTCTTTTAAATCCAAAAAAGTAAGATAGTCAAAATGAATATAGCATTTGAATTTTAAAATGGCCAAAGAATCGTTTTCTTCGGACAAAACTTACCTTTCGAAGTTATGGCCGAAAACATCAAAGACGATGGAATAAAAATAGAAACAGCTTAACGTTGAGAATTCGGCAGCAAAAAATAAATGTTTAGTAATTTTATCGAATGATGAAAAAAGTTGCACACAAATAATTATAAAAAATACTAAAACAAAATTCTTGCATCTAAAGATTTGGTATAATTTCTATGGAACATAAATTTTTATTAAGTGAATTTTAGAAGCAAAAGCTTATTTATAAAAGTAAAGCCTACTGCTGCTTTTTTCTTTTTTTAAGTTTCATTTCAAAATTAGTTGCAAATACTTATGCATTCTAAAAAATATAGCCTTTTTCTCATTTTTCTTGAAATCAGCTTTATATATATTTGTTCGATTTCAAAACTGATGGAAGTTGGATGATGTTTTAAATGGAATCAAATCAGACTGGATTGATGCAACTGAACTGCCATTTAAATTGTGAATCCATTTTCATATGAAAAAAAAAGGTATTCTGTCGTAGAAATATAAAACAATCGGCCATTAAATTTATATTGTACATGTTTCGTACATCTGTCAAATTCATTTTAATATCTCTGAAATCACTCGGGTATTTTTTTTCAATATTGTTTACTGAAAAGGTACTCTTTTCGTTAATTCATCAAAAAACAGCGAACAAAAAGAAACAACATCCTTATATAGATATAGAAGAACATAGATAGACGAAAGATAATATTTGAAATTTTTACTGATTAAAAGAGAAACACTGAAAAAAATAATAGGAAACTAACAGCGACATCTATTTATTTTGGAATCGTCTGCAATCCTCACTTATGATGGGTTATTAGTGTAAACACAATATAAACAGTGAAACCCATGTAACAAAATGAATGAAATTCAATTTTCATTCAATAAATCCATCCCTCAATGAAATTCAATTGCTTTTGCTTGACTTACGACTACGCTTTTCGAATGAATCTAATGACATCAATTTTTTTAAATCCAAAATTTTGGCGAGAAGGAATTGTCCTCTTCGTAAAACTAATGAAATTTAACAAAGACGTATCTGGTAACAGAAACCGATTTGTCACCTAGGGCAGCCGTTCTTAACATGTGGGCCTCGACCCATTTCTGGATGATGGATAGTGCATTAGTGGATTGTAGAAGGGACTTTTTATATTTGTTTTGCGCGCTGCTTTCCTAAAACTGAAAATAAAAACCAAAGGATCAGAAACTCTTTTGAAGAGGACATATAGAAAGTGAATCATCAAATATAGAAAATCCGTTAATTAAATATCATATGGCCATATTCTAAAAATTATTTTTTTAAATAACATCTGCTTCTTTTTAAATTTTAACTCAAATATTGGTTCTCTGGTGGGGGACAAATGATTTTGAATACCCATTTAATTTTTAGTTTCCATTTTTATTGCATGTTGTTGAGTCTTTGAGACGTTGTGACAGCTATTAATAACAATAAAATTTTTGCTTTATAAACAATATATTTTTAATTCTTTTATAAAGAATGTTACTAATTATTTTAACTTGTATATAATACATATTACGTGCGTTTGATTTTTTTTTGTGTGTGTTTTTAATTTGTGAGTTTCAAAATATTGTTTACACAAGTGGTCTGTAAAACCAAAAAAGTTGGGAACCGCTGATTTAGGGGATATTCTTCAAAGATCTTTTGAGAGTCCTGATAGAATAAACTTGATAGAATTGATTCTATCAAATCGGTTTTCACATATTAAGAGAGAATTACCAATTTCATAGTCCTTTTCATATTTAACCTTTCCAGGAATAGCGTATTGAAAAAGATTTCCATTCTATTCCAAAAAGGCATTGAAATGCTTTGTGTTTGGGAAGTTCCAAAGTAAACTTTTCTGTAGATTTGAATTTTTCTCTAAATGATATGATTAATCAAAATATTTATTTTGATCTTTAACCTATTTTAAGCTATAAGATATAAAATGGTGAGTAATATTAAATTTTACATGTTTTAATTTTTATTTAGATAAATTCAAGTTAGAGAGACTTGATCACCCCCCAACTCCCCCCAAAGCTACTCTAAACAAAGGTTTTATAAGAACGTTTTACTATTTACTGCTGTTTAATGTTCGCTTCTGTCTAACATAAGCAATGAAGTTGGATCTTTGGGCTAGCAGCCGTTCGCCATCATTGTTGACATAATTTCTAGTGTTTTGGGTCATCGAGTTTTATAATAAACATTTATAAACCTAAATATTTTATTTTAAGAAAGAAAACTTAGGTTCAAGTCTTTCTACGAATATTTGCCTAAGAAAATTCGATTCCTCACGATTTCATGAAATATAACACGTTAGCTTGATTTAAACATACTTACCTTATTCTTAAAACTATTTTATGATGCTAATAATTGAAATATTCTAAACAGAGTCTGCCAATTCTTTGCTCTTATCCAATTTTGCGTCTTTTCTTCTTTTGTCTTTGTTCCGTGAGGTGCTCGCTATCCTTGCATATGCTTTTAGTCAGAAAATAAACAGATCAATAGACAACAAACAGCAAATTCCACGAAGTTATTTGCAATGTAGAAAACAAGTTTCTGACTCTCTTGTTTATTCTGGTATGTTGTACATTCTTGTGATTTCTTCTTGTGTTTGTTCTGTAAGATGCTCGTTTTCTATAATATATTCGCAGTACTAACATAAAAATCTTTCACGGAATTTTTATTTACCTAATTTATTTGTAATCCGAACTGTTTGTTAACCGACTTTCCTCTACAAATTCTTTCATCAAAAGAATTCTCATGAATTTTAAAGGAATTTACAAAAAATCTAGTTCATTAAATTTTTTTAAGAAGGCCAACTTTATCATTTATTCTTCAGAAGGATGATAGACAGTGAGCAAGAATTGCATTCCTTAAACTACCAAATATAAAATCTTATATGGGAAAAAATAATTTGAAATATTTTTATTGCGAGTCAATGAATAAAAATGAAATACTTTTATATATTGCGTGATAAAAAAATAATCATTGCCTTCATCTTTCATCTCGCCTATTGTTGGTAAAATTAAAATTAAACCAAAAGCGTGGAAGATGAAGCTTCTGAAAAGCTGTTACGGGTCTTTTTTTTAATTCTTCAGGATAGGGTAAAACAAATTATCGAAAATACAGAATTTGAACTTCATTGATAAGAACAAACTAGAAAGAAAGCGAAAGTAATAAAAAATGATAAGAAGCGAAAAAAGTAATGAAATATATAGACAAATAACTCTTTGTTCGTGAAGAATTATTTGCCTATTGCGTTAAGAATCGTCTGATATTCTTTAAGCTCCCATTTATTGGTTTTGTAAAATGAAAGACGTCGAAACTTGAGTTTAAGGATTTAACATCTGTCTGCGAAGCACCTGGCAATCAATAAAATTTGAACGAGATATCTGAGGACTCCATTTTATAATGCATTAAAATTGGTTTTTATGGGGAAAAAAAGTCGGAAATTGTTGCAGAATTTCTATTTAAAATAATATGATAATTATTTAAAAATGAAGATTTTGAAAATAAAAAAAAAAGGCAAAACTGTTTCTTGTTATGTTTTAACATATTATGTATGCAAATTAATACATTATATATTTGTTAGAAATAAGATGCACAGATATATGATATTTTAATCAGTTAATGTTAATAGATAGTAGTAGTACGGATTAATTTACACTGAGTTACAACTGAATTACTATGAGTTTCTATCCGTTAACTAAATTTTAAATTGAACAATTGGAGAATTATCTGCGAACTAATCTGTTCTAATATTATCTAATAATTAATATTAACACAGATTACTAATAGATAATACTATTATTAATTAATATGTATTAATATTATTATCTAACTAATTTTAACAAATAGTACTTAAAAGTAAAATTATAGTCATGGGAAAGACGATTATGTTTTCCTTAGTTGGATGCCATAATTAATTACCAAAATAATATGAAAACAAACGTCTCCTCTCAGCACACATTAAGACAACTAGCATTTAGATGTTAGATAACACACATAATAAAGTTTGCAAGATAGCATTAATCATCTTATTGAAAAAAAATACAAAAAGTTATAACAACTAATGTACAGTAATTAATAATTTTCAAAAATTCAGCAAATACATTTCACTGATTTATTCAAATTTATTCCAAAGTCTTAGACTTTTCAAAAGATGCAAGTAAAAGCTTGATTTTGTTGCAGTTTATTAAACATATTTTTAAAAATATTAAATATTGTTTTCATTTTTTATTTATTAATTTAATCTTTCCCCAATAATTTTTTCAAAAATGCTTTTAAATTAATTTTATGAATTTAGGCTAATTCAGTACTCGTATGTTTAGTGAAATTTTTAAATAGAGTTTTTAGGACTATAGTTTATTTTTTGTAAATTCTATTCATTAAAATTATTCCGCACTATATTATATGTGTTATAGATTAAAATGGAAAATTTTAGATTTATCTTCTTTTTGATACTATTAGTTTAATTTAGCTAGATTGATATTTTGTTTTGAAGTTACTCAAAAGCTATTCTGGACATATAGAACCGAGGTCAGATGAAGAGAACGACACTGAAACAGCACTCTTTCTCAAAAGCTTACTCACTACATCAACGCGTTCATATTTTGCCCTCTCTGAGCTTTAACGTATACTAGACCTATACTAGCATAAAATCGTATTTGGAACACGTAAGCGTCTAGACCCGAAGCAAAGACTCCACTATTAATCTAAACTGGTGATGTAGCTTAGATATAAACGTTAAATTTTCTTTTATTTTCCATTATAAATTCTTCGCCAATTGGTTTATTGGTTCCGGCTGTTTTCCTTCTGTTAAACCAGCTGGATCGCAGACGGCTTAGCCAGTAATGGAACAAAGCATTGACAGCCCCCACACATCTAATATTTCACTGTTCCCTCTTTATTTCGAGGCCAGCAAACCCCTAATATTTTATTCCCGTCTGCTCCTCCTCTCTTTCTTTGTAGATTTGTAAACCGCTAATCATTTTTATATATAAGGCCGTTTGTGTTGAAACTGATTAATTCTGGAATTTAACCAAATAATTCACCATCTGTCTTGCGCAAACTCTGATCTGTCTCTTTTGTTTTAACAGCTGCGGTTGTCACTGCCAAAAAGATTTGTATCTCTACCCATTATAATTTTCCTCCAAAGCCATTTAATCACGAATCCTTGCATATACATTTGTAAATTTTATTTGCTTTCATGCATTTTGTGAATGGCTATACTTCGCTTTTCTTTCACTTGTGAAAATTTCGATATAATAATGCTGATAGGCTCGCGTATTTGTCTGCGCATTGCGCCATTCGACATACATGATTAAAAATCATTTAAAACATTAGACAGGACAGATTGTTGGATCTAGATATATTAGATTTGTTAATTACGTCTTGGATAGAAAAGATTCACTAAGAGTAGATTTAAAAGAATTTCAATAAAACTGTTAGTTGAAAATTAATAACATTTTTAAATTTTCTCCAATAACTTCTTTCGAAGCACAATATTGGGTGAAAATAATTTTTACATCACTTAAAAACTAATAGTTTCTCGGTTATTTTATCTGTGGGCAATTTTTTCAAAGCTATCAGCTTTTCGATTACACCAATTTTATTTGTGGGCGATATTTTTAAAACTATAAGCTATTTAGTTACACCAATTTTATTTGTGGGCAGTTTTTTTTGTGTGTGTCTAATTTCAATCTGTATATTTCAAACAATAGAAAAAAATGAACAAATCAGTGTCTCGGCCCACCACTGTCTTGATTTAGAAAAATTTTATGTCGCATGAAATATTTTGACATCTAGATACATCAACAATACTCGTCTCCGACCGTCCGAAAGTTTCAATAAGCATCGGAAAATAAACATTTAGTAGAGCCCCAAGTTTAAACATCTGGACCGATTTTGCCAATTAATAGATATTGCTATTAGGAATTTAAATTATTTTACTATTACTATTATAAATTACTACTGTCAATTTAATTTATAATAGTACTTTAATTTATTATAATAAAATAAAGGGAAAAAATTAGTACTGTCAATATTTGGCGATCAGTTAGGAGCAGAAGGTTGCTAATAAAGTTTCAAAATTATTTTGAAACAATATTTTTAATTATTCTAGTTACTGTGTTTACTTACATTTTAATATTAGAAATTTTTATGTGTACGCTATCCTACCCTACATATAAGAATAAATTTTAAAAAATAAAGATAGACGATTTAAGATTAAATCATTATTATGCTAGAAATTCCGATCTTCAAATTTTTTTTTCTTCCAACTGTTTTGCCCTTGAATACAGTTTTTCTCGCGTTATCCTGGTCACAGAATCGATGGATCATCGTTTTCAGAACTGACGCCAACACTTTGGCATGCCAAGTGCATTATTCGCCAAAGCCTTGTTTGGTGGATAATGCTCATTATTAATTCTCATTAATTCTAATTAATTCCCATTAAGTCTCATCGTCTTATGAGAAGGAAAGTATTTGATTATTATGGATTATGGAAGGAAAGTATTTGATTAATGTACCGTTTTCGTCATATGACCAAGGTGGAGGCTGGCGAGATCCCAAAATAAACTTCTTATAGCTTCTAAACAGAAGTTTATTTTGGTCATTTAAATTCATTCTTCTTTATTTGTTTTGATTGGTTAATCTGAAACAACTGATAGGTTATTCTTCATTGTTGGTTATTCTGAAAACATTTGTATCATGCTTACATTTATAATAAATTTGTCACGAACATGGTGTAGCTGAAATGGTCTTGTGGATGTCCGCTGAACATAGTTCATTAATAATGGAAAACAATGCTTTTTTTTTTCACAAATATTCCCAAAAA
The DNA here is from genome assembly GCA_026543865.1 of Argiope aurantia. Taxonomy (NCBI): domain Eukaryota; kingdom Metazoa; phylum Arthropoda; class Arachnida; order Araneae; family Araneidae; genus Argiope; species Argiope aurantia. The sequence goes on along the minus strand of JAPMOR010096039.1, from coordinate 479,615 downwards.
CGCTAAGCACGGATAGCAAAAATGAAATTGAAAGGCAAACAAAGAACAGTATAGAAACTATTGTCACAATCAAACTGTATATCGTAGTTAAATAGCCGTAATGGAGTTTAGCATCCACATACGATTCATAAAAAGACAACGCTCTAATAGTTGTCACATTTTCCAGAATCTTCATTTTTGTCATCAAGGTCACCAAATTGATCACTAAGAATAAGGGCCATCCATTAAGAATGGCTTTAGATATATCTTTTCTATCATAAAATCAACATGGTAGGGAAACTATTAAAGATTCGCAATAAAATGTTATTGTATTTCCCCATTTGATTATTTTGTCAAAATCATCGAGTATACATTTTGATTTCTTTCTGGTTAATCGACTTAAATTCAAAATTTTATATAGATGCCCAATTTCAATGTCATGGCATTGTTTCCGAATTTTTGTTTTTATATAGTTGTTTGCATTTTTCAAATATCGCGTTCATATGCATACATACAAAGAACATGCACCAAATTTATATACTGAAAGAATTATTCAAAAATTTTAATCATAGATAAAATTCTGAAAGTAAAATTATATCGCAATTATCAATCATTAGCGCGTTTCATTTCCGAGTTGTCGTATTAGCATGCATATTTATAGTCAAATGTTTCCATCCAAAATTGGAAACAAACATATATTCAATTTTACTGAGAAGATCGCATGCAAAACTTCATTCCTCTAGCTTATTCCGTTTTTGCTTTATCGTGTTCACTCACAGACAGGGGGGCAGATACTATTCGATTTTTTTTTAAAGATTTTAGTACAATACTTTCTACACTTCAAGAAAGGGAATGAAAATCAACCGATATGAAATTTTTTGTTCTTCGCTTTATTTCCTTCCCATACATGTTTTAAATGCCTGATTATTACTGGAGATAAGACGGGAGCAGTTCGTAGATCCAAGACAAGAAAGCCTTTAGATAAAGAAGGAAAGAAGTGGGGAATAGGTTAATAAGGAATTACTGTGTATGTGGGTTTCATATGACCTTTCTGTGAAAAATGGGGGCGGTGGCTTTGATTATTTAAAAAGAAGAGGGTATAGCGATTCGTTCATAAAAACTGCAGAAGCATTGAAGTTAATTTTATTAAATATTCTTTTCATTTTTTTATTATAATTGCTTACTTTCCTTTACTGAGAATCGGACAATTAATGGAAATAAAATAAAAATATGTAACTGGTAGGAACTGTGTAGATTGGAGCTGCAAGGATAACAACCCAAAGAAAGAAATTGAAAATTTTTAATTCGCATGACAAAGGGACACAAAAGTTATAGTTAAACTCAAGGAGAAAAGTGTCTGACACTCGCTTTCTACGAGCAAAATTAGAAATAGCGATCATTATCGGAAAATCAAACTCATTAGAAAGCTCAAGGAATCATTCGTTTTCTTCGATTGATTTTTCGTGTAATATTAGATTGTAGGCAGTGGTGCCATGCCTTCAGCGTTCCAGACTGCGCCAAAACCTTCCACGCGATAGATTTCTTCCATTTCCGTGGGAACACTTGAATTCGCTCTATTACTGTTAATTTTAATTGTTTTACAGTGGGAGTATATTGCTGGCATAATTCAGATCAATTATATATCAGAATTATATTTCTGATGTGTGCACACAATGAATTATTAAAATAAAAGTAATGGATTTTATAAAAGCAATTGCTTTTGTTGCTTTTCACTTTCTCTCATACGAAAGATAGCAAAATGATTGTAATCTCCGAATAATTCGAGCTCGAGATTTTGAGGAATCTCCATGTTTCAGACCTCCCGAATTCGAACAACAAATTTTTGGAAATTCTCTATCTGTCTGTTTGAGACAAAGAGAACTCAAAATCGCTTTGAGCTAGAGAGTTGAAATTTGGTATACGGATTTTACACCAAATCTGCAGATTTCTATCAAGTTTTGAATAAAATCTGATAAGAGGGCAGTCTGTCTTTCCGGCCGTCACACAACAGCTACAAAACGAAAAGAGCTAAATAGATAAAATTTGAAACACATATTTAACATCTATAGTGTAGACATCTGTTAAAATGTGAGCTAAATCGAACGAAAGGTTGACTGTTTGTCGGTCTGTACTTTCAGAAACATAGAAACCCAACAATTCAAAAACGCAGTGACTTAACTGCATCAAATTAAGTATGAGATTTTGTGGCAACAAGTTCAGTTTTGAATCAAATTTTTGCTTCAATAGATTGAGAAAAACGTGTCTAAAGCACGAGTTCAATTTTCAGATACTATTAATCGCATGTCAAGAACTAATCGCCAAAACATTCGACAAGGATGATACGATAGATTCAGTAAAATGCTAAATTCACGCCAAAGAATATTTTGTAACTATTGTAAGGCGTTTTCTGGCATGAAGAGGTTATTAGAAAGTATGCGAGAAAGTATTGAGAAGACCCCTCCGTTAGTTATTTAAAGTGTAAATAATTGTTTGTTGCTTATTGTTTTTATTATAATTACTTTATGATGTATTGTAATATTCATTGACTAGTTAATTTCCGTTTATTATATCATTAGATGAGTCCTGTAAAATAATAATTTTTGATGTCTCCTTTGTTTGAAATTTATACTTTCTTTATAATCTTCTTATAATAATTAAAAACTTACATTTGTTAGTTGAAATCATTAACTTTTATGATTAATTTTTCAAAATTGTTTATTACTTTAGTTACTTTTCCAGCAATATTCATTTTAAAACAATAAACAAAAACATACATATTTTTTACAAACTATTAATATAAAAATATTAACTAAAATAAATCATTAACAAGCCGAATAAATTTAAAAAAATGTTCTGAAATGAGAAACTAAATTTTTAAAATTTATTAAAAGAGGGTCCTCATAATGTGCATTTTCTAGGGCCGCAAAATGCCCGAATCCATCACTGACCCCAACACAGGATATTGACAACAGTTGGATGGCATTTCCATTTAAGCAACTGTGACGTCACGTGAGCTGAATCAATGAGGTTGTTATGTTTTCTAGAGCGCTGTATGAATTATTTAGCCCTACGAATGGTTGCTATCATACGTTCTTGTTTCCTAACAACGAAGCAGGAAATGATTCCAGATCTAGCAATGCTGTTTGATATTTACAGAGCGTTGTTAAGTAAATTCATGAAATAAATGTTCAAAATATGTCCTTGTATCGTGCCTGTTTCCACAAATAAAACCATTGCTATTTGCATGTCAGAAAAAGAAAAGAATTATTGAGCAAAGCAGCACTGTTGTTTCAGATTGTGATTAAAAATAAATCTCCATCAGGTTATTGGGTAGGTACAGGGTGTTCCGAAAGTTCGATTATAAATTTGAAGGTAGATATGACGCACAGAAGCCTTTTTGCTTTCCCGTGTATGAAAAATGCGAAGAGAAAGTATTGTAATCATCAAAAAAAAAAATCGAACCTGACCTCTTGACGAATCTCTACATTTCAGAATCGGAAAAACACGTTTGTGGAATCAAATCTTATTGTGAAATCGATAACTTAAAAATATTCTGAATTAGGCGAATGAAATTTCGTACGTAGTTTTTATACAAAATTTGTAGATTACTCTTAAATTTTGAATGAAATGATTCATTCGCAAGAAATTGGTCTCTCTGTCGATGTGTAAAGTAAGAATCATAACTACAAAACGCAACGAGCTAGATGGATAAAATTTGGTACACAAATTGAATCTCTTAAGTATAGAGCTGAATCAAATTTTGAGTCTATTCCGTCAAGAGTTGGTCGTCTGCCAGGCAGTACTTCCGCATGCATGTAAACATGACAAGTTAAATATGCATTGACTTAGGTAAATACAATATGGTGTATAGTTGTAAAATCTAAAATGTTAAATTTTGTACTAAATATCTCAAAGGGTTAACCATCTATCAGTCTGTGCATTCACACGACATAACTCAAAAAACACTACGGTTTGAATGCAATTTGGTTTGTGATCTTATTACTAAAACTGTTGTTCTGTGTCAAATTTTGGTTTCAATTTATCAACAAAAAGGACACCCAAAATACATACTCGGTTTTCTTCACTATATTACGAAGCACAAAACCCTCATGTGCGGAACCCTGAAAATAAAAATCTGAGCATTCGTAGCCTTCCTCAAGTTTCACGATTTTATACGGAAGGAAGAGAGAGATATATCACCTGTATTAGAGATAGGCAAGAAAAATTCAAGAGTGGGGTTTCAATTCTGCTAGTTTCTATGAATTGTTTAGGCATGATGATGCAACCACAGTGTACGCTAAGAATATATAATTAGAGCAAAAATGGAATTTCCCCATCCAAGAGCATATAGTTCATTCGCTTCGATCAGTTAAGAGTATCATCGCTTAGATGTGCTATCTGACATCTAATCAAATCTTAAAACTCTTCAAACACGTCACGCAATTACATAACATTCAAGATATTTTTGTTAATTTTAGATACAATGTGACCTTCATTCAGCGTTTCGAACAAAGGGAGGAAATGAAAAATAAAACGGGGAAAGAAAACTTGGATTGTGAGGTCAAGATTTTTGCGAAATTGACCGGGTTGTGCGATGATTCGGCGGTTAGAAAAAAAAGCATGCCTGATATTCTACTGCGTTTCATCATTTTAAATGTAGCCGTATTATAAAGGTTTTCAAACTTGTTTCCTGTGATTTTTTTTAATCCTCCCAAACAGAGACATGTTTAAATATAATTTTTCTAGATATTTAATTTAATTAGATAAAAGTTTTGAAGATAGTCGGAAGTTTTTTGTTGGTGTAATTATTCTGTTGAAAGAAATGTTGGCTCAGATGTCGACATCGTTATCTGCTCACTGTTCAGAAATATGAAGTTCGTTTCAAATAGCATTGTTTAGATTAAAAAAAGGTTAATCTATTTAAATTAAAATAATCATGGAAGAATGATGCATGTCAAAAGTGCAATTTATCTGATATACAAATTAGCTTTTATCTGATATTAATTTATTTAAATTTAATTATATAGCAGATTTTTCTGATATTAATCATATAGCATTTGGAAGGTAAATTTTAGATTATTTTTTGCATTCTGCTGATGGAATAAAAGTAATTTATAAACAATTTTACCGTTGAACTGTAAAGATTTTTTTAAATTTGAATAATAATCTGCAATTTAGTCTTTAATTTATTATTCAATATTATAAATATGATGAAAATAATGTAATTAAATTCTAAAATAAATATATGGAAAAAATAATATAATTAAATTCCCGACTACTATCGCAACTCGTATGAAATAAAAATTTAATTAAACTAATTGATTATTAAATTCTGAAAATATTAAAGCAGTTTATTGTCATCAAGAACTCGCAAATTTGAAGTGATAAAATTCTAACGCACCAGAAAATGGGTGAAAAATCAATAAATCCATAGTGTTATTTATCTGTTCTAGCCAAGTTTGGTGATCCATTTCTTCAGCCAAATTATTGTCATTTTAAGCTGTTAAATGATTCATAGGGAATGCGTCTTTCAAAAAATGCATCGTCTTATTTAATACGACTGAATTCAATTAAATTAGTTCACTGCAAATTAAAAAAAAATGTATACATTACGAAATGAAAACAGAAGAGAAAATTCCAATACAGATTTATTGATTGGCAAAAACAAGCAATTAATATATTGATGGACAAGTTTTTAATTCATTCATTACAAAGTTCATTCATAGCATTTACAAACATTGCCACACATAGTGTAACAAATTGAATCAAAAATGTTACCAGATTTAAGCGATAATTGTACGAAACTGAAATTAATATGATTAAAAAAAATTTATATAATCTTAAGATAATAAAAAGAATATTTATTGTAATATATGAACATCCATAATGAAGTTATAATGATTATCCATCTGGTAGACCGTAAAAATTTACCTTTGCTCTCGATTAAACTTTTTGCTTGAAACCTATTTCTTGATTTCCTCTATATCTTCTCTTCTCTGTCTGAATGGATGTTTCGGTAACACGATGATCCATCTCCAGAACATTTCGAATAACATTTTGCAGTTCCATTGATTATCTAATCGAAACGGGAAATCACCTTCTATGAAACGGTTTGAAATTCGTATAATGGTTTGTTTACATTTGATTGTTGCCATTCGACAGTAAGTAATAGCGATTTCTGTGTCGCAAAAGTTAGTATTTTATATACAGTAAGGTGACAAAAGTTATGGGATAGCAATATGCAAATATACAGATAATAATAGCATCGCGCATAAAATGAGTCAATGGGCATTGGTAAGACTTTCAATTTATATTCAGGTGATTCATGTGAAAAGATTCCTGACGTGATTACAGCCGCATGTCGCAGCAATTGTAGCCTCAGACTTTGAAAGCTGAAAAGTCATTGGAACTGGACGCATGGAGCTTTCCATTTCGGAAAGCGTTTGGGAATTCAACATTCTACGGATTATAGTATCAGGAGAGTTCAGGAGTACCTATCTTCAGGCATAACCTTCCACAATGGACAGCGCAGTGGGCGATCGCCTGCATTTTATGACCGAAAATAGTGAAATATGCATAAATGTGTCAGTATTAACAGATAGGTAACACTGCTTCAAATAACCAAGGGAATCAATGTGGTACTTACCAACGTGCCTTTTAAAACAATGTGGTAAAATCTGGTTATGGCAACTGCATACCTATTCCAGTACCCCTACTAACAGCGCAACATCACTTACAGTGCTTCTCCTGGACTTGTGATCATTTCAGTTGGACCCTAGACGACTATAAAACCTGGCTTGGTAAAATGAGTCATAATTTCAGTTGGTAAGAGCTGATGGCAGAGTTCAGGTGTGGCTCAGACCACATGAAGCCTTGGATCTAAGTTGTCAACAAGGCATAATGCAGGCTGATGGTGGCTCCATAATGATAGGGACTGTTTCTGTATGAAATAGACTGGGTCCTGTAGTCCTACTGAACCGACCATTGACTGAAAATGGCTATTTTCAGGTACTTGAAGGCAATTTGCAGTCATTATGTACTCAAACAATGATGGTATTTTTATTGATAACAATGCGCCATGTCACCGGGCCATGGACCTAAGTTGTCAACAAAAACAGTCCCCACCATTATGGAGCAACATGGTTCCATAATGGTGGGGACTGTTTTTGTATGAAATAGACTGGGTACTGTAGTCCTACTGAACCGACCATTGACTGAAAATGGTTATTTTCAGGTACTTGAAGGCAATTTGCAGTCATTATATACTCAAACAATGATGGTATTTTTATGTTTGACAATGCGCCATGTCACTGGGTCATAGCTGTCCATGCTTGGTTTAAAGAACATTTTGGACAGTTCCAACGAATGATTTAGCTACTTAGGTAACCCGACATGAATCCCATCGAACATTTAAGGGACATTATCGAGAGGTCAGTTCGTACACAAAATCCTGCACCAGCAATACTTTAGCAAATATTAACATCTATAGAGGCATCATAGTTCAATATTTCTGCAGAGCCATTCAATGACTTGTTGAGTCCATGCCACGTCGTCCACACGTTATTAGGAGGTATTGAATGACTTTTGGCACCTCAGTGCATATAGATACATATTAAGCTGATGTGGCATAAAAAAGGTTTTGAAAGACATTTTAAAACAAGCCTTTTTAATAAGCTTGTTTTTAAAAGAAAATTTATAGAATCGTCAACATTATACATAACGAGATGATCCGATGTCTATCAGATTTTCAAATTGCGGAATGGAACTTTAGCTGAAATGTTTCCACATCTGTGTTTTTATTATTGTGAACATTGTATACTACGTATTTCTTTTAATTCCTAAAAATAGAGATTTGAGTGCGGATACCTGTGTGGGCTCTGCTAGTTTTCTTTAAACAGCTATCGGAACATCATAAAAACATTGAAATCGAATTATTTGACTTGAAATTCTGTTCTCTTTCCCTTATAGGATAACTAAAACCTCGTTCGTCAATTTTGCTCTGAAAAAAAAAACATTTCTTTTTCATTCTAATGCTATATCTTTAGAATAAAAAAGTAGATTAATCTACTTTGGATAAGGAGTAATAGAAAGGATTAAACATTTTCAATGATTAATTTAAATATTTGAAGTAATTAAGAATTTTTTTAAAAAGTAATGATATTTCAATTCATCGAATAGGAATTTGACTCTGTAAATTATTCAGCTATACATCATACCAGAATTTTGCCGTAAAACCTCTTTTGACCTAATTCTATTTTATTTCGTATTTAAAAAGCATAGTTGCACAGATTTCTTGAGTAGGACAAAATACTGTGTTATGAGAATTTTACGATATCGAATACTGTTATAAAATTATTGGTCGTAAAATATGTAATGCTGCAGAAAGACTTCCGTAATCAAAGAATTTTTCCGTCTGTTTTTTAGTGCAACATTATCAAGCATAAAAAAAAGCATTTCAAAACACTGATATATAGCAAGTGAAAACGGCAATTTAATTAAGATAATTTTGAAAAGAATTTACGAAAAATCTCGTGTAAGCTTAAAAACAGTAACTGAATCATTTAGAAGTAATGGTAAACGAATTTCTAAAAGAATTGCTACCACACATTTAGGATCGAGCTAAATATTTTTAGCCCTCACCTCAATTCTTAACTACCGTGTCCGTGAGTCATATGTATCTCGAATGATTATATTTTTAAACTTAAAAGCTAAAATGACGTGGAATCCAAAGGCATCTCAAGTGTTCTAAGGGTTCTTCTCAAATGAATAAGTACAGCATATTTTCGAAATATGAATCGAACATAAAATAGTTAGAACTGAAACATTTTACTTTCTCGTATACGAAGTATAGAGAAAATATTGTAATCGTCAAAAAATTCGAGCTCAAAATTTTGGCGAATCTCCATACTCAAATCGAAAACTTTCGTGAATTATTAAAAAAAACAAAAAAAAAAACAGATTTTAGGAAAATTTTTGATTGTCTATCTGTGACAAAAATAACTCAAAAATGCTTTGAGGTAGACAAATGAAATTTGGTATACGATATTTACACAACATTTCCAGATTTTTATTAAATTTTGAGTGAAATCTGCAAGGCGTGGCAAGGGGTTAACTATCTGTTGTTCTGTTCACTCGCACGTACGTAAAGTAGATAATTCTCAGCATGGAAGACTCGGATAAATAAAATTCATAAAATTTTCATTCAATTCATTGACAAAAAATGTCCAAGATACACAGTTTCTTCACTACGAAGCATAAAGCATTCATGTGTGGAATTCTGAAAATAAAATTCTGAATATTCGTAGCTTCTCATACCTTATACAAAGCTCACAATTTTATGTGAATGGGGTGGGGTAATACTTTTATTAAAAAGTATGTTTGGGGAGGTCACATCCATTGATTATGCACTTTAAATTATGTGGAATAATTATGTATCAATTTTACAACATCACAAATTGAGTCCGAGTTTTAAAGTTTCTAATTGCCATGCTTTCCTCTTAGATATTATAATCAAAATATTCTATAGTCCTTACCTTTAAAATGAAATGTAAAGCTCCAAGAAATTAATTACTTGAGCGTGAAAAATATGTTGTGATGTGTAAATATTTCCCATCTCACTAGAATTAGATGACCTATTTTCCATCTCACAAGATAATTTAGAAATGGTATTGACAAAAAAAATTCTTTTTAGAACATTAAGATTTTTTTTATTTGCAATTATAATTTTAAGCAAGTTTCATAGCTCAAAAACACAAATTTTGATATTTTTATTACGATTGCAAGCACAAGAGATACGGGCCTTTGTCTTTGCAATTGAGTTAGAATATCTTAAGTATTCTTATTTGACTTATAAGGAGTTCAGTTTTTTATTCTTAAATAATTCTTTTTTCAATTATTTGTGCGTGCACATAGAACGTACTTATGCAGTCCTATGCATGAAACAGTGGGAATTATACCTTTTAGATATGATATCAGTAAACGTTATATTTATTTATAATCCTTTAGTAAGCATATCACACCATTTTCAAAAATCACGTTTTTTTATGCATATAAATGGAACTTCTTTAAAAAATTAACTTACTATATATTTAAGAGATTTTCCATCATCAAAATCTCGAGATTGAATCTATCTGATGATTACAAAATTTTCTAGGATATGAAAAAATAAAGGTTGGAATCAAATAAATTAAAGCTGCTTCTTGTAATCTTAATTATTGATTAAATAATAATTAATGTAATAATTTTATTGTAATTATGAAATTACATTCAACTGACAAGTTTTAAATCGAGTTTTGTCTCAGTTTATAAGCAGCAAAATTTTTTGCAATCATATATATCCTTTTTGCACAAATTCTTTTTATATGGCAACAAGGAATTTGACCATTGTTTTGAATGGAAGATAAATCGAATGTTGCCAAAATATGGTTTGGATATTTCTTTAATACATATTTTTAAAAATATAAAGATATAGTCCAAATATACCGCATACCTACTTAACCCAACCCTCATATATATTTAACTTGACTAGTCAGTAAAGATGAAATTTTGTAATCGGTTTTTTACTTATTTTCTAATTTCTGTATTAGCATACTCTTAATAGTAGTGTCCTCTTTAAATATTTTCACAACTTAATCACTGATCAACCACTTAATTTAATTAAATTTTGATCTCATACGACTGCCTCCACCTGGTAGCAATTTGAGAAAATTATTCTGTACGTGTAAAAAAACTTATATAATAATTTATTAACTAAAAACGACGAAGTAGTAAATAATGCAAATAAAAAAACCATTTTTAATACATTATTAATAGTTTATTTTTAAAAACTGTTTTGAAAACAAATTTATTTTTTGCAAATATTAAACGTTTTAAAGATAAAAGCCCTGTAAGAAATTTCGTAACATACAGTTTTAACACACTCGGTTCTAAACAGATGGTATTGACCTTATTCTCAAAACAACATTATGTTAGCACACGATAGCAAGATAGAAAATTATCGGTTGATGAAAACAGAGTTCATTTTCACCCGTATTTTCTGAAACTGCAGTAGTAAAGCTGAATGCATCTATCAACAAAAAGCGATTATCATGTAAAAAAAAATGCAACACTCGTACAGATGTATATCAACTTCTGAAAGAAAAATGATTGAAAACAGTAGAATCTTAATCTCCGGTCATTAATCGCAACGTAAAACTAAAATAATAAAGAATAGTATTTTTGCAGTAGTTCTCAACAATTAACTTTATTCTTTGTTAGTTTTTCGATGAACTATTTATACACAAATAAAAAATTGGATAATTTTAGACGTTTTTCAAAACTGGGCGATGGATGTTTTTCATTTTTTTTTGTTAATAATACAATAGATTGTTTGATTTTCAATATTTTTGTGTTGCATGTATGAAAAAAATTATTTATTTTGAGTAAAATTTGAAATTGAACAAATAAATTAATAATTTGTATAACTCTCCTTCTTTCTCTTTTAAAAATTCCTCTTTCATTCTTTTTCTTTAAAAGAATATTGTACTTGAATCGTTAAAAATATGCAAACATGTTCGAGCGGATTAAAATAATGTTATTCCTCATAATAAGTTGGTTAGAATTCGGTATTTTTTTACTTATCATTATCCTCATACCATTTTAAAACTCAGTATCGTTACCTTAAATTTTGATATTCTATACTTGCTTCATTTTCCAAATTTGATAATTTGTAAATAAAAGAAAATTCACTTAGTTTTTTTTTACTTTAATATATATATTCTTTGGAAGGATTTAAATAATATCATTTATTTAAGTATTTTTTTGTATTGGCATTCACATACAATGACTTACATTTTTTTTTCAGCACACCTGCCATAGTATAAGTATCGCCATAGTATAAAGCGGTACACTAAATAAATATAGTCCAGTACAATCTGATTTGAAATTTTAGATAAGCGTTTCTGAGACTGCTACCTTTTTGTTTCACACTGTCGTAAACAAAATTCGGCATTGAGATTTTAATAATATCCAAATGTTAAACTTTTTTAATCTGCAAAAATAATTTTGAATATCTATATGCCTACCATATATTAAGAACAAAATAACTCAGAAATACAGCGTGTTAGACAAATAAAATTTGACATGGATTCTAATGCCAAGTTTGAAAATCTTTATGAAATTTTCAACAAAATCTTTTTAAAAAGTACTTCTCTTTAATAGAAATTTAATTTCCTTCGCTATGATTTCAAAGACGATCAAAAATATTAAATGCATTTTTAGTAATTGCATTTATACACTGTTGCCATATTTTTTGGTAAAAATTTTAAATGCATGTATTTTTTTTTTGAGTTTATTGTATCTCCAGTTAAATATATTTAATAAAAAACTCTGGCACTCACAGAAAAGAATTATTTTTTCCGAATAATACTCTCTGAAATTAACACCAGTAAATATTTCAATTATGAAAAAAAAATAATAAATAAATAAATAATTTTCGATACTTTTTGAGAAAATTAATAGATTTAAATCTAAAAATTGAGTTAAATAAAATCTAGACTACAAAAGTTTGATCACAAATTATAAATATTATCTTAATATGAAAATATACGAGAAATCTAAAACACTTTCTTTTTTTATTTGTATAGAAATCTAGTGAAGTAATGATCAATTTTTAAATTCAGATAGCTTATACCGGTTATTAGTAAGTGATTTGATCTTTTCCGTCACAGATTATGTAACACTCAATAAAGAAATATCAACGAAAGTTGCAGAAAAGAGCAAAAAGACTTTTTAAAAGTTACTACAGTTGCAATGACCAAACAGCATAATTAAAGTTTTTTATAAGATAAATAAACAGATTGCTTATGATGAAACAAATTTTGTATAGTTTTTATTTAAAAAATAAGAACAAATAATCGCAAATTCTATGAGGAAAAAAGTTTAATTCGCCAAAGCAATATTTTCATAGCTTTTTAAATATATTCCAAAAGCCTTCCTTCAAATCACAGTATTAACCAAAGAGAAAGAGAATCTCTTCTATTCTGCACTATTACCTTTTGCGAAAAGTTTATTTTATGATGACACCTGGGAATATTCTAAATACTTAAGAAATATTTTTAAAAAAACCTACTTTTAAATTTTGAAAAAAAAAGGAAATGGTGCATTACTTTATAAAAACAAAATGTGTGCGCATGTTTAAATACCCACATGCAGAACACCTGCGAAGATATCATTTGTCATGGCACCTGCTTATCATCAATAACAATAGAGGTTTTAAATTAAGGTTCTTATTTGAAAAAAAAATATAATAAAATCCTTGGAAGTGGAAAACTTATTATACTTTTCATCGTCATCGAATATGTTTAAATAGAAATGGGGGGAGGGGGAATTCCATTTAGCTTTCTCAGAATACGATTTTATATCTTTCTAAAGCTCTTACGGTCTCAGTTAAAGCGTTCTTTATTGATAAGAACCAACTTCAAAGCGTAAAGCTAAGAAAATCTCAAATTACGAATTTTTATAACAAAAGATTTTGATTCAAAGCATTTAATTTTTTTTTCAGCAAACGATATTTTTTTCATTATCAAAAAGTCTTAAAACGCTGGAAGTTATTTAAAAGCAATCTATTAAATGGAATGCAGAAAAAAAAATCATTTGTATTTAAATAGCATTTGAAATTATTTTTTGAAGAGAGCAAAACAAGAAATAGGGATATTTTTTAAGATCGTACTAAATGTTAAAGTAAAAATAAATGGGTTTTAATCTATATACTTATAATAAAGCTCAATGTGTGTGTGTTGGCGCTCTACAGGCCAGACCATTCAACCTACAGCTACCAAATTTGGCACGTGTATTTCTTGCAGGCCGGGAATGTGCACCTGGGGATTATTTTTTCGAATTTTTAATTAGAATTTTATTTATTTAAAAATTAAGCGAAATTTTGGCGTGTTTCTGCTATAACTTCCGAAAATATTACAGCACAAAAAAGATTTTTACATCAAGTTAAAGATCAAAAATTTATCTTTTAAATGGTACCAATGTTTTAACCTTAAAATTAAATTTCTGTTTTTAATGAATTTTTAAATAAATATTTTTACTTTATTTTTCAACAATTTCTTTCGTACAAAATAAAAATAAACGTTTCGCATTCCTAGGAAAAAAATAGTTTTTTTTCAAAGTGTTGCCATCACATTGATTAAAGCACCAATTAAAAATAAATTAAATCTTTTTGGAAATGAAATCTGCAAAAATATAATTTTCGGCACGTGTTTGTAGGAAATGAAACAAATATGAAATATTATTTTTTCTAAAAAATAAATTCAAGAAAAATTATTTTATGATCTTTTACACTCTCTATATTATTAATCCAATAAATAAGTTTTATTTTAAGGCAAGTTTTGTTTAATATGAACAAGATATCCATTCAAATCAGGGCCACACAGCTGATTTGTAAACCTTTAGTAAGACACAGATCTGTTGCGACATAAATCGTAAATATTTTATTTAAAAGTAGCAAACGATTATTTTAATAATTATAAATTTTATTTTGTAAATAGTTGTGAAATTCAGATTGGCAACAGTGATATTTTTGGAACTTTTAATTTGTTGTTTAAAAACGATGCTAGAATTTTGAATGAAAATAATTTCATGTAAATTTGATAATATTATCTATAATGTAATAAGATTTAGTTTCATAATAAGTTTGTCTGTATTCTATTTTTGTTGACGCACGAACAAAACAGATTTACTAAATTGGTTTAAATAGAAAAATGATTATAATTTATGTAACTTAATTCAATAAATGCTCTAATAAATAACGAATTTGATTTTACATAAAGCTTCTGCTGTGGAAATTGCAAATAACAAAATGTTCTTGAAACACAAATATTTTAAATAAAAAGAGTTAATTTCCAATCAACTAAATCAATCACTTAAACTGACTGATTAATGAAAATTTGAATATCACTATTCAATAAAAAAAGGATAATTTTAGATTTTCCATCGATCGTTTCAACGAAAATACGCCAATCAGCGCGCAGGTTTCTCAAGATTAATTGGACTAAAATTATGAAAACGTTGAGTTTTTCTAAATTTTTAGCATTCAAAACTTCATAAATAAGTCTTAGTTGATCGTGGAAAATAGAAACATTCATTTATTTATTTAAAATTTGGTGTATCCCGAATATTTCTGAGAATATGATACCTTACTGCATTAAGTTTAGACTTCATAATTTTTTAATATATTTATAGGCCGGAAAAAAATATTATTGATTTCATTTCAATCTTTTTGAAAGCAAAAGTAAAAACTGAATTTTATGCTGAATCTGAGAAATTTTTGTTGAATTATTGTTTTAGATATTACATAAATGATGAAAAATATTTTGTAGTTCACATAAGACTTAAATACCGAGCGATTCTATTTGCAATACTCATATTCAATAATAATTGTAATAAATAAATAGCAATAAAGATGATAAATAAAATAAAACGCTTGATTTTATTAAAAAATATCTTTATATTAATTGCAATTTCATCATTTTCACTTTAAATTAAAGCTGAAGTTTTACTGGAAATGACAACAAATTAGCAAAATATATATAGTAAATTGAATGAAACGATCTAAACAACAGTATAAGTTTGGTATGACTATCAAAATTTGAAGATTAAAAATGTTTTGTTTGAGAATCTTTTAAGAGACCAGTTACTTAAAATATTTAATTGAAAATTGTAGCAAGTGGTAATATTGGCGAACCGGCTGGTCGCCAAAGGCGGCTAGTTTTGTAATAAAATAAAGAAGTGAACGAGATTAAATTTCTTAAGAGTTTCACCGTACCGTTTCACCGTTTATCATGAATAAGAAATTTTCAAAGGTAAAACAAATATCATCTTATTAATATTTTTTGTTCATATTTTATGAAAACATTTGGAATGACGCTATTTTTGAATTTTTCAATACTTAAATGTACTTCAATTTTATCTGGAGCCATAAGCAATGAGAACAAATCACGACTATGTAATAAATAATTAAACATTAGTTAAGGATTTTAGATCTGCTGAAGTAAACTGTACTTAAATGTGAATAGTTCATTAAGAATAAGTGAAAAAAACTACATTTAATTGCACAACACATTTTATAATAAAATAATCAGTTTTAGAACAATGCAGCATTAGAAGGTTTTTCTATAATGTTTAAAGAAATCTTTAAAAATTATGCAAACATCATTATTAAAATGTAATTTGATTATTGTTTTCTAGTGCATAATTGCGTCCAAGCAGTTTTAAATGTAAATTTTTTACACTTTAATTGGAAGAACTGGTTTTAATTATCATTTAATTAATTCTATTTTATGTTTATACTGTCCTAATTTGCAGTAATATATGTTGGCTTTTACACTTTTCCATTATCTAAAATTTGCCATTTTAATTCTTATTTTTTAATATCCGACGTTTGATCAATTATTTTTGACACGATTTAGATATAAATTCGCTTTCCTAATGCGTTATTAATTCTGTAACAGCCATATATATATATATATATATATATATATATATATATACCTTTTGTCAACAGATAGCAATATGTTGATAAAAGCTTTTTTCATGCATGTGCAACGAGCTCGGGCAAGTTAAATTTTATTTTTTGTGAAATAAATTAATGGAAAATGTGCTTAATTTTTTAAATTCATATCGTAAAATATTGGTATTACTGAAAAGAAAATCTTTTGAATTTTAAGATGAAGTAAAAATCGTTTTTGTGCTGCAATATTTTCTTAAACTATAGGGGAAGAAAAGTCAACATTTTGTTTAACTTTTAATTAATTGAAATTTTCAAAAAAATCGCTCCGAAGTGCATTTTCTCGCTTTTCGGAGTATAAAGTTTGGTAGTTCTAGATCGAAAGGTCTAGCCTGTAAAGCGTACACACGCACATAAATAAACATTCAAATTTTTTACAATATTGGCCGCCCTTGGCGACCAGTTGTTCCAATTGTTGGAATTAATGCTCGCTAAAGTGTTCAATTATGATGTTTTTAAAATAGTATACGTCTTTTCTATTAGTATTTTATAAAATTTATTCAAAAATTAAGTAGATTATTTGGACCCCCCCCCATAAAACATCATTCCTTTGGTAGTCATTGGCGAATTGCTGGTTCGTCGTGAATAGTAGTTATGCTTAATTTTAAAAAAATCATTTAGTTACATTTTATGTCCATTTCTCTGCATTGGCAGACACTGAATCAACGTTATTTTAATTGTCTTGATTGAGTTCTGTTTATTGCGTACATGAACATTTCTAATGAAGAAAAGTCCAATGACATCCTAGCGTTATTAAAAACGAAACTTTTGGTTAATACATTTTCTAAATTTCGCAGTATTGTAATTTCACTTTTTTTATTCGTCTTGTAAATTACACCTATATTAAACAGAATCCAATTTTTTTCAGCTTTAAGCAATAAAGGAAAATCACGCAGTTAAATATTTCACTAAACAATGACAATGGCTTGAATTTTAGGACTATAATGTAAGCTGTTGTTGGAAATAAGACAAAAAAATTAAAGAAGTTTTCACGCAGAAACGCCAAAATTGAGCTTAATTTTTAATAATTTTTTTAAATGCTCCGAGGCGCACATTTTTAACCTCCAAAATATATATGTGTCAAATTTGGTAAATGTAAGTCAAATGGTGTAACCCATCGAGAGCCAACACACACAGACACCACCACAACCATTAATCTTTATTATTAATAATTATTAGTTGCCCACGGCATGATAAATGTTAGCAAACCCAAAATCTGAAAAAAATCGCGACAGAGTTTACCAACCCTAACCACAAAACCTATTTCAACAATTTTAATTTCATGTGGAAACTCATACCTTCTTAATGGGTCATTAGTGGTCACCTGTTACTAACCAATCTCCTTTTTTCAAAGAAGCCGAAAAACATTTCACTTTAGTTTAATTTTTTTAAGTAAAAAAGCATCGTTTGAAGGTTCATTCAGCTATTTAAAAATTTATTGTTTCTGATCATTATTCATGGCTTCCAGGTAAGTTATTAACGTTCACGTGAGACTTCCTAATTTTAAATGACATTTATATTTGAAACTGAACGAAATGTTGTCCAAGAGTTACCGATGATTCAAACACATAAGTAATTCAAACTTGAGAGTTGTTGCCAAACGCCGATTAACAAATGTGGCAAGATTCTGCTTGAACATCTTGCAAGTATGACATGGCAGTATGACAAATCATACTTGCAAGAAAGGTTTTCTTTCTTCGTTGACTTGATCAGTAAAATAAATTCATTCAACTCATCTGGAAAATAATTTAAAAATCCATCAAAGAAAGTATTTTGATCTTTTTGTAATTTAGCTTATTAACAACTTTAAAAAGTTAAAAAAAAACTATTATGGACATAGAAAACTAATGAATGGACATAGAAGGTGGAATACAGAAAATTTATTTCAAAAGGGACTAATGTTTAAAAATTTCTTAAAACTCAGTATATTACGTCAGAAGTAAAAAACAAATTTCTTTAAAATTACAATTGTTTGTTCTTTTTGATTTTCTTTCCTACAATTATTAGAATCCATAGTAGGAGAAAATAAACTCGAAAATCATCCAAAACATTAAATAAAAAAATTTCTGTTCTAAATATTAAGTCAGGCCTGGTGATGCATTGAGCCATTATTGCAACTGGCAAATTTCATGGCTATGAGTATAGATTTATTTGGACTACACCGACACATAAGCAGAAACACAAAAACTTCCTTTTGCAAGTATAAATTCTAAAGATAAAGATTAATATAGTAATAATAGTCAATCAGTACATTTCACATTGTCCTTTAAGAATAATATTGATCATCGATTATTCTACAACAGAAAAACAGATTATTTCATTGTAGACATGGACCTCAAACTGTTCGATTTAAGCAAAAAGAAATGTGACCTGTCTGCTGTCGGGACTCAACCACCTGCTTAGAGTTCCTCGAAATGGTTCGTTGCAATCAATCATAATTTTCGACTTAAAGTAGACCACGAAAGTCCATTCTTACTATTTAATAAAAAAATGCTACAAAGAATTAAAATGAATATAAATCATGCGTCAGAAAATTTTTACTCTGTTATTAAAATCTTGATATGCCGATATTTTTAATTTTGTTGATTTTCCCACATTATAAATTCAGGAAGCCACAGTTTATAACATTTTTTATATTGCATCATTAAATTCAAATAATTTTATGCACATATTAAAAAAGTTCATTATGAATGAATCATTAGTTAATTAGTTTGCGGATTGTTTGTCACGGTTAATTTTGCTTTCGCATTTCGAATTCTAATTTGCTTTCTGTTTGCTAATTCTATTCTCATTTGCGTGTGCCTTTAACAAAATCACAAAGGTATTTTAAAACAAATTTAATTCCACGTTTTGTTTTGTATTTTTTGCAGTTTATCTTCTAATATTTTCATAAACATATTTTACAGAAAAAAAATTGGAAATTGCTAATTGTTTAATTTTCTTCCTTTTTATAATAACAATCTTTCGTAAAAAAAATGTTTTTGAATGTTCTTTCCCTGAAAATTAATTGCAATTTATGATATCCTCATTTTGATTTTAAATAGCTCTTAATAAACATTCCAACAAAACTTGGTTTTAATTTTATCTAATCTTTCTTGCGAAAAATTTGAAAGGATTCGCTTGCCACATTCGCATCAAGAATTCGTTTGACAGAAAAATCACTTACAATGTATATATAAAAATATATATATTGCCTTCGTTTATGCAAACAAATGCTCCTATTTAAATCTATCAAAATCACTCCAAAAATCAAAATTATATTTTCAGTTGTTATTGTTCTATTATTTAAAAAAACACTTTTGAAATTTTCTTGCATTTTCCCGATTAAAATAAATTTACGCCCTTTTAAATTTAAACCATTTTCTATTCATTGATGTAGCTTTTCATACCGTGCTACATTTCTTTTCTGATTTCTATAGCATTTATTAAAATCCATTTCTAATAATGGTTACGATAATGTGCTATAAATAATAATGCAAATAAACACTATAGCTAAATTATATATTATAATTATATATTATTTTCTAATTATATATGATATTCTTGGGAACGAGTAAAAACAAATAAATAAAATAATTTAAAATTCATTTAACATTTGCATTTAGGGTTAAAATATGGAATTTTTTGTTTACTTTCATAGCACAGCGAAGAAGATCGATTATCAATTTAAGAAAACTTCACAGACCAATTTGGATCAAATCGATGCAGATCCTGCAATGAGCGTTTTCAAACATTTGCAAAATTCTAACTCGCTGCGTGTGTTAATAACTGTCTTTCCATATAAACGAACAGACAGACAAGCATGCATATGCAATTCCAAACTTTTTTGAATTTGAAGTTTAGTTTAACTTTGTTAGATTAGTTCCAAAATTACTCAGAGATCAGTACATCAAAATTTTGAATCATGTTCAAATGACGAGGGAAATACATGAGTCGTCTAACTTTGCATTTAACTTCATGTCTGTAGGAATACGTTTCACTTGTGACAGATTTATATGGCCTTTCTTTATATATATCAGACACATTTCCAGTGCATTCTCAGATGTGGAAATATTCTGAGCTTTTGCATATGATTTAGGGAGCGCTGATTTCACCAAAACAGGAAGGAAGAGAAATGGAAGAGGAGATGTCTACATTATTTGAGAGGATGGAGGAGATGCCCACATTTTATTTAATAATACAGGAAAAACAATTAAACAGCATAAAAACTGCTGAAAGCCGCAAAATTGAACCACTCATGTAAACCAAAAACATAAAGTTTCGAATTAGAATAAGTTCGGTTAAAAAAGACAAGTGCAAACAAGAACTGAAAAAAAATGCATCTAATTGTTAGATATATTTTAGATGCTATCAGACGGTATATTTGGGTACGAATGCCAACCAGAAACTCCGTAATTGCACTCTTCTTGCGTACATCCGTTTGAGGGTAAAATTGCTGAAAAGTGACAATCTCGGGTCCGTTAACTGCGAGTACGTTAAGGGCTTTTCGATTGAATTGGATATGTAATCTGGAAAATTTCGGCCCAGAACTTTAGACTCTGCCACCAGATCATTAAGACCTCCTGGTTTAAATATTTCTGAAATGTCAAATACTTATCGAAATTTTTCTCTGCAATTACAATATATATATGTAGGTGTGTGTGTGTGTGTGTAATGATATCTCGGATAAAAATCCCTAATACTTACAACATTTGTTTAAAGATACCTAAGATTTCCTTTCCTAAGTTTCCACGTGTCAAAGAAATCTTTAACAAAATCTAATAGTAAAATCACTGAAGGGAAAAATTTCGGTCTCTTTTCCTCTTGTGTCGCGATGTAGGCTGGCGCATCTTTTATGATCGCTTGTGTCTTGTACAAATTTTGTCTCCCGGGATGAAATAAATTGAAGCTGAAATCCAAAAGTTTCTCCTAATCGGCTGAGCAACTGATAAAAAAAGTTTGCTATATATATATATAGAGAGAGAGAGAAAGAGAGAGGTTGATAGATACACTTTATTTACATGAAATTTCTAAAAAATATGAAAAAAATATATTTATTACAGTTGATGTAGAAATAATAATTAAGGTTTTTTTTTTCATAAATTCAGTTTTAATTAGCGATATATCTTGAGAAACTTCAATTAATGTGTATAACTGCATCGAAATATTATATTACATGTAAAAAATCTCACTCCAGCAAAATATGGAAATTAAAGTAAAAATCAAAACCGCTGACAACGAATGATATTTTTTTTTGACAACATACAACATTTATGTATCACATTATAGACTTACACATTATAGACACAAATTTGACTTACGTCGTTTTGATATAACAGTGCCTACAAGTTTAAACGAAATATGATTTGATAGATTAGTTCTTTGTGTGTCATTTTAATGGTTTTTGTCTCGCCAATTGTGAAATTGTACAAAGGAATGAGAAAAAAAAGATTATTTTTATAGTTATTCAGGATGTGTCATTCATCAGTTAAGAAAAAGGTGGAAATTCATCCTTTTCTGTATGCGTCATTCAGATTTTGCGGTTGAGAAGCTTCCTAATACACAGAAGACTTAAGAAATATTTTTTTATAATTTTAGAAGGGAATTTTTTTTTAGTTTTTTTTTTTAAATTTTATTTTACAAAATAAGATTCATTTCAAAACTGTAAATTGCTTCCTAGAATACTTATTTATCGAATATTAAAGCATTCGTCTTATGATGAAAATGCATCTTATTTTAATTATATTACTGTTTTAAAACAAATTTAAAATTGTTGAAATCAATATCTACTTTTCAAACTTCTAAGATCAAAAAATGCCATATATATTTGAAGAATGCTATCCTATTTTATTTTCATACTCTCAAATATCTATCAGCTTTTTAATAATTTGATGATTTAACACTATGAAACTATATTTAATACTTACTATTGTAAATTTTTTCTACATACTAAATGTTGCATATTATTTTTATTAGTTATCAGGTATTATTTACTCTCATAAGAATAATTTCTTTTAAGTAACGAACGATATTTTAAAAAAGGATAAGATCTGATTAGATTTAAAAATAAACGGCAAAATTGTTTACTTCCAGACGATAATAATTTAATATTTATAAATAATTTTTTCATGGAATTGAAAAAGAAATCTTAAATAATTGTTTATTTTAGTTTTGGTTGTCTTACATTTCGTCTTCTTTTTGGAATATATGTGTTTTTAGATGACTTTTAAGTGTCGATGAAATGTCGATATCAATAAAAAATCAGGGATTAAGATCGTCAAGGAAGTCTTTATGAAGGAAATGACATATAATTTGTCAAGAAATATATTTAAAGTAATGATCCAAGAGGTTAAATTCATCAGATTATCGATGGAATTTTTGAAATATTTCAACGACTGTGCCAAAATTTCATTTGAATTCTTAGTGAGGCTTAAATTATACTTAATTATTTTTCTGTTGAATTATCAAATATAATCAATTATTAAACTACTGTTATATCCTGATAGTTAAGTTCAGAACTGATATTTAAGAGGATTTTCATTTTCTTTTCCTTTAATCATACAGACGTAAGTGTAATTCATCCACCTGTTCGTTTCTCATGTTTCAGTTAATGATATCAGTTCATTTTTACATAATATGCATCAAAGAGCCATCTCAATTTAAATTTGGAATTAATTGCACATCCCGAAAGATGAAAAAGGAAATGACGTAAAATAAGATAAAAGAGTAATTAATTGGCAGATGACGTGTACAACGTTGCATGTGACTGCACATTTTATCATTTAATATTATGAAATGATGCCATTAAGTTTAGTGTAATTACGGAATAGATGAGAATGTTATTTTTAGAACATTAATATGCTATAAGAGAAACATTAGTTTATTATATGATTTGTTTAAAAATTAATAAACCTGCGGAGTGTTAACTCTCGACTTTCTTGCTTATTAATATAATATGACACTTTGGTGTTTCATAGTACAGTCACAGAGAAGGAGATCTTTCTCTGTGAGTACAGTAAAAAAATCAAATAAAGGATTAAGGTGCCTTCTTTCTAACCAACTGTGATAAAATTACATATTTAATGATAACTAATGCTAAAGCTACATACTTAATAGCTTCTAGTGATTTATGCTTTTGAGTTATTAAATTCAAGTGAATATGAACAAATAGACTTTTTTTATGGATTTTTTTTCCAATTTTTGATTGAAATCTGTAAATTTGGTTAAAAGCCCTCCTACCAGATTTCATGCGTTTATGAATTATCGTGTGCACAAAGATTGGCATAATTCCAAAAATCTGATTTACAAATTTCCCGGAAAAATAAGGATTTATCAACATTCCGTAGACGATTTTTTTTTTCGATTATGATATTTTTTCTTTTATATTTTCGTGCATATAAAAGTAATGAAAAGAAAAAGAGCAATAACTCTGTAATTTCTTTCAGTGTATGCAAGTATATTAACAATATTATAAATAAATAAATGATAAAAAAAAAGAATTAAATACATTAATGAAATTTCATTTATATGACAAGAAATTTATTAAAATTTTAAATGAGTATAACTTTGCCATTTTACTTTAAAATTGTGTTAAAATAGTTGAAAACATATTTATCCGTGTTTCTAATGTATATCTTAAAATGCATGATTGATTTCAAAGCTGAAATCTCTTCAGGCCTAGATTTTTATATTATTTTTTTCACCCAAAGCTCATAGTTGTTGAGTGTTTCATTTCTATTAACTTGCCTTAGGAAGGAACTGAACCCATTTTTCATCACCACTTTTTCATTTTTTGTAACTCATAAAGCTACCTTAACTAATTATTTCTTTTAAGTAAAAATAATCCCATGAATATGTTTACGTATATAATTACATTTTACTTAACATAACTAAATTTTAAATAGCGAAACAGGAAATGAAGAAGTTTTTAAGTGACAGAACCGATAAGGAATTGAATAAATATTTTGAAATATTTAAAAATAGCTGTTTATTAAACGGTTTAATAATACTTTTTAGAAGTATGATTTCAATAATCTTCTTTAGAGTTTTGCATGATAATCGGCAATTTATGATTCAAAGACATTCGCCCTTTAAACATGAGAATCATTATTCAAGTTTTTATGAATGGACAATTAAAATGTTTAACCTATTTAATGCCAGTTCGGAGAAATAGTGTTCCTAGGGTCGATTAACTGAGCATATGTCCGTGTATGCATCGCCCTAGTCAGAAAATTGTTTCAAGATTATGAAAGCTAGTCAATTTATGTAAGAACTTTTAATAATCATTAAAAATATAAATAAAATAATATACGAAATAAAAAAAATGCTATTCTATTTGCGAATGAAATCTAGTCAAATTATGTAAGATCTTTTAATAATCATTAAAAATATAAACAAAATAGTATTCGAAATAGAAAAAAAAACATTTTACTTCCGAGTGAAATCTAGTCAAATCATATCAGATCTTTTAATAATCATTAAGAATATAAGCAAAATAGTATCCAAAATAGAAAAAAAAACACCATTT
>JAPMOR010096039.1:420584-454568 GCA_026543865.1 Argiope aurantia | reverse complement strand
AATAATGTAAGAACTTTTAATAATCGTTTAGAATATAAGCAAAATAGCATCCAAAATAGAAAAAAAAACACCATTTTATTTAGGAAGGAAATTAAATGAAATAATGTAAGAACTTTTAATAATCGTTTAGAATATAAGCAAAATAGTATCCAAAATAGAAAAAAACACACCATTTTATTTACGAAGGAAATTAAATGAAATAATGTAAGAACTTTTAATAATCGTTTAGAATATAAGCAAAATAGTAACCGAAAAAAAAAACATTTTTACTTGCGAAAATGAAGATTCTCAAATTAGTGATCCTGGTATTACTTTTTAGTTATTTTTTGTTCTTAGCATTTTCTTTTTCGACCAGATTACCACCGTATATGAAACTTGAATTATATAGTCATATTAAGAATCTTAGACCCAGTAGCAGTTCCAGGTATATGTTGCTTGGTGGGTAGATAGGCAAGGTGCTTCATTGAATTTTTCTGGTCTTTAGTTCGAATCTCGAATCCGAAATTTTTTATATATATATTTCTACTTTTTTATTTATTTATTTATTTTGAATATTATTCTCCATACTAATTGTATAATTACTATGAATTATTCCGAATCATATGCTTAAAAAATAAAATTTTACGTCAAATTATTTATATATTTAATTGAGATTTTGAGATCATTCTTATTCTTAGCATTGTGAATTTTCGACCAGATTCCCACCGTTTTTGAGACCTGAATTTGATAGTCGTATTAAGAATCTTAGACCCAGCAGCCGCAGCTGGGATATTTGGCTTGGTGGATAGATCGACTGGTGTTTCCTGATCTTCAGTTCGAGTCTCAGAAAAGAAAAATGTTTTTATACATTTTTTAAAAATTCATTTTGAATATTATTATTCATGCTAATTTTATTGTTTCTATGAATTGTTTCATATCATATACTTCAAAAATAAAATTTTACCTTAAAATATATACATATTTAATTGAAATTTTAAGTGCCAAGATCTTGCACATGCGTAGAAATCATCCCTATTCTTAGAAATGTGCTTTTCGACCCGATTCCCACCGTATTTGTAACTTGAATAGGATAGTCGTAAAGGATACCTGAATGTAATTTCAATTTTCGATTCAGGAGCAAATCCAAAAAATAAACTTGTAATAATATTATATAATTTCCTATAATATATGGAACTGAAAATATAAATAATAAATAAATTAAGAAAATTTTGTATGAATTTGCATCTAATTCTGAAATATAATAGCAACAATGGAGACATTAAGTAGAAATTATCTTTTTAAAGTAATAAAGGTATTCTGTAAAATTTTAAGTAACTGACTTTCTGTTGAGTGTCTTTAATATTTTCTGTAAAAGTGTATGTAAATGATTTTCTCCGGAATATTTTTAATATTTTCGATGTAAATATACATGATTCGCTTCCCCTAAAATATTTTTTAAAAAATGTTACAAATACGAAATACATTTCCCTAATTAAGTATCAATTAAGTTAAGAGTTTAATTGACAATTCCGATAACTATTACTGAAACCGAATGTAGTTTTCCAAAGCTTAAAGCAAAAGAAAAAAATTAATATCCGCAATAAGATTTTAAAAAAAACCATTTTTAAAAAGAAGCTTTACATTTCTTCCATGGAAAAAAATTATTGATAAATTTAATTTTCACATGAAATAATAGATAGATACGCTAAAATTAAAGCTAAGAGAATTAAGTTATACTGTTTTTTATTTCTTTTCCCTTTATTTTAATGTGTTATAAATTAATTATTATTATCTTCAGATAAGTAAAAATAAACGTACTATAATTTCCAGTTGAACCATTCTTTCCCCCCCCTTTCACCAAATTTCTCAAAATGTAGAGATTCTTGGAAAGACCATCTAGAGTTGTTTATGAGCAAATTGGGAAATATAATCTAATTTTGTTTCTGACATTTATTGATATCCATTGACAGTCATATCACTGACTCTCCGACCCGCCCGAAGGTAACGGATAAAGAAAACTGAATGACCGGACCGCCGCAACATCAACACTGACGGGAACTATGGTTGAATCCTTAGGGCCATCACCGGCCACGGTACAATCCTTCCCGAAGGAATTACGTCGCGTCACCGATGGAAGGAGCCAGATCCCCCACCTTTTTGTGTACCTTCCAGGGTGGCGAGATCCAACCACCATACCTGAAGTATCTCATCCTCTTTTCGAGGTATCCCCGGGGGTGTTGATATCCATTGAAAAGACAACTTTTAAAGGGAACTTTCATCTTATCATTCCGAAGGCATTGTTGAGTTGAGATGGGAATGTGTAATACGACAACAATTTTCCCATAATCAAATAGCGGAACTGTGATACAATAATTATCGAGGTGCATAACAACTACTGATTTCGTTTAAGATTCTAATTTCTGATTAACATGACTGTAATATCTTTCTTCAAAAGTAATTTTGATGTTGGCAAGCTTAATGAAATTAAAAATTCTAGAGAATACGCCTAGTTATCCATCCCATCGTCGAATTCTACGGAATCGCAACTGCAGTAAATTTTGAAATATCCATTATAATGTTTTGTACAATCTATTCTTTGATTTTTATGTATAATTCATTCTTCGGACATAGCTGCATTCATAAAATCATTAAAATTATTTAATTGGCGGTGCTTTAATATTCTCTTTTAATTTAATGTTTAAGCAAATAATGTATTTTATCGTAAAATAATTGTGCTATTTTAGAAATCTGTAAAACTGTTTGTTCTAGAATCTATTGCTGAAGTCTTTGTATTTCTTCCGAAAAAGGCAATTAGCAACATGAATTATATTATCATGAAAATCGTGCCAATGGATGTACGATGAAAGAAGTCGCACTCTTTGAGCAATGGAAAACGACTCTGTATTCCACAATTAAATAAAAACAACATACACAAGCAGCAAAAACACGTCCGAGTTGTTCACAAAGAACATCACTTGCAGAAATTTACATCACACAATCAAAGAGCAAATCTCTAATTAAATTGCACCATCAGAACAACACTAATTCGCGCCGTCACTAATTCGCGATGCGATTAAGACTGCAAAAGAGAAAATGGCATCGCTCCAGCCTCTCGTTTTATGCCAAGGCGTGACATTACATAAAATTTCCCAGTAGAATCCTCTAATTTCGGCTCCTAATAGAAAGCAAGCCACAATTCTTGTATTATCTGAAGCATTTTTCTCGCCAATTTAAAGATCCCAGACCCGATACTAATTCGGTAGTCATTAAGAATCTCGTACTAGCGATAAAAATAGCGTGTCAGGGAGGTGGTATTACAGATTCATAACATTATGTGGTATAAAATATGCTCTTTCTTTTGTATTAAAAATTAAAGGTTTTATTTATTTATTAATTTTTGTTAGCTGGAAACTCCATTCGATATTTATTTCATCCAAATACCAACGCCAAAACAATTGTGCTTATGCATCATTATGTAAATTGCTAGCAGAAATATATTCGTTGTATTTTAAAATGAAATGATAGAACTATTGACCGGTATAAACAAAAACATTCAGAACATAAATTGCAATGTGACTAATATTACTTATCTTGGAGTTGGCGGAAAATTAGTTCTATTGAAAGCTAATAGCATTGTTGTGTTTAGATGGTAAAATAATATTATTGCTTAACAGGAAACTATATTTACGCCACGCATTTTGTGTGTGTGTGGCAAGTAACTACAAAAAAGATTCAAAGCTAAGATTTAAATTTAAAAAATATGAATTCAAAACACGAAATTTTATCAAGATCGTGGCCAGCATTCTTTTCAAGGAAAAATTCTTAACTTATTTATTTTTCCCTCTTGTTTTTTTGCTTAAAAGATTTTTGACATACTTGAGTTGCTACGGCACGATTTTTGCATTACGTTCTAGGTTAAAATTTATTCACATTAAAATATATCACGTTGATAGTTTACAGAAGGCCATAAATATATTTTTCAGTGAAATAGTGAAATTAAGCCGCAAAATATATGGAAAATAAAAGGATGGAAAATATGGAATAATAAAGTAGAATTTTCGATACTGTAGTGGAAAAAATTCTGCTTTTGGAAAAAAAAGGGAATTGTTTTGCTAAAATATATTTTTTTCGATGCTACATTAAAGAAAAGTGCTTTGGTCATTTCTATATAATATTCAGTATAGTAGGTAAAAATTCCTCCAGTATATTATAATTTTTAAAAATATCTGTATAATTTTCATAATAATTTTATTTATAGTTATAAAGGAATCTTATATATTACAACTATAAATATATATATAAAATAGAATATTGTACCTAAAAATTATGTGACTTTTTACATTTTAGTTAAAACGAAAACGATTTCAATTTCAGAGCACAATGTAATATTGATAATAACAACAATATTGTTCAAATTTAACCAAAAAGAAATTTTTTATTGTCAGAATTCTTGAAACATTTACTCGAAAATTAAGTTGGTACCATTAAAAGATAATTTTTTAATATTTGATTCAGGGTAAAATTCATTTTCATGCAATAATATTTTTGAAAATTATCGATAAAAATGCTACAATTCGGTTAAATTTTTAATTGTTTAAAGTTCTAATTAAAAATTTTTATACTCACTCCGAGATGTACATTCTCATCTTTTAATGTAAATATGTCTCACATTTGGTAGCTGTAGGTCAAATGCTCTAGCCTATAGAGTGCCAAAACACACACACACATATTCATCTTTATTATAGTAAAGATCTTCGGTGACAGCTGGTTTGCCATAGATATTAATTACATTTCATTTCAATTAAATCGTTCAGATAAAATTTCATGAACATGATTGAACAAATTCATGAACAAATTGTCAGATTTTAATAGTTTTGTATATGCCCTGTCATTGTGTATAGAGCTTTTCTAATGGAGACCAGCTCCATGACATCACAATGCTATTAAAAGCGCAAATTCATTTACTTTCTAAATTTAGCGGTAACTTCACTTTTTGATTCGTCCTCTAAAGCGCCTAGTCTTTAGCATTTAAATATGGAAGAAAATCCCACGATCAAATATTTGATGAAACAATGAAAACAATTTGGGTTCCATTCACAGAAATGAAAATATTGTTCTGAAATGTACATAGAAATATTTTAAAAAGTTAATTGGATCTGGGCTAAAGAATTTTACAACAACTAAATTAGCATCAATGAAAAAATAATTTTTTGACCTGTAAAGCGATGTTTTTTCTTCTGGAATACCTTTGAAACCCCCCCCCAAAACACATCAAAATCTAGCTTAATGTTTATTTAATTAAAATTTCAAAGAAAAAACGCTGCAAGGTGCTCATTTCTATTCTCCAAAGTATCTCCTCTCCAAATTTGATGGCTCTATATCCAAAGACCTGGCTTTCAGATCGCTAACACATATACAAAAACACAGACGGACACATACATATTCATCTTTACTGTAAATAGAGATAGAGAGAAATACCGAATATTGTGCGAAAACTGAATATTTATGCAAATTATTTTCTTGTATGATACCAATGATACATTACAAAATGAAAGTAAATTTTAAAATCATGAATAAATTATTTTCTATATTTATGCAATATTTAAATCAAACATCAAACTTTTGCATTCAAGTAAAAAGTTCTAACTGTTTATCCTATTGCAGAAATTTGCACCAAGTAAATTATTTTTATATTATTATTATTATATTTGTTTTTTATATTATTATTTTTATATGTTCATCAAAGTTCTTTTAAAGAAATGGATTTCTTATAATTTTAAATGGCAAAAAACTATTACAAACTCTTTTAGTTTTTAAATTAACATTAACTCTCTTCTATCTTTTCTTTTCACAATATTTCTTTATCCGATACTTTTTTTTACTTCTTATATAGACAGAAAACGTTTTCTTTGGATTTAGAACACGAATAAACTTTTTTACAAAGTTTCTTTATTGAATGAAATTTGACTTCTTGAAAACACGAAATAAGATAATCTGTTTCATTTCGGGTTTGCATATTTGGAACAAAACTGGCATTCTTTTACAAAATGTCTTTATCGAAGATCTATTCATCTTACAAAAGTCGACTTCTCGCAGCTACAAAAGGCGAGAATTCTGCTTCCATAATTCTTTTACTTTCGAAACAAAAATAACATACCACATATTCTATTAAGACATTCAAAACGTTCCACGTCGTCTTACCCCATACGTGATTTACTTGTTTTTCTTCTCATAAAGTGAATCCGTAACAAACATGCCATCCGCCTGGTTAAACACCTGATGTCCTTATCTGAGCATCTGAGAAAACACGGTAGCCGTAGACAGCAGGAAAATCTTCCATTAAAAAAGATAACCACTTAAAGGAAAATCGTGCTGCTTGTAACGGAGCTTTTCTTGTTCGTTCTTTTCTTCTCAAAAAGTTCCATCTTTGCTTCTTAGAACAAAAGAATGGAACAGGGAAGTTGCTGCACTGTTCTAAAAGAATCTGCCAGACTTTTATTTTAAGGTTCTGAAATGACTGAGCTGCTGCATTGAAGCGTGACCGATTGCCAGATTTGTCATTGAAGTTATTATCACTTTTTTTTTTTTATTTGCATTCGAAAATTTAAATCCACGTTTTGAGGAAGAGTGCAGTTGTCGATTGAAGTTTCTTTTTGTGTAAGTGAAGCTGGAATCTGGCAGCACGTAATTTTCTGAAATAAGAGCAATGATCCTATTTGTTTGATGTGAAAGTTGACTCAGTGCAATACTGGGATTCTCGTCTGGCATTTTATATGTAGAATATGGCTGTCTGCATTTTAATTTCAACATTAATCCTAAAAATAAAGTACACTTGATTAATGCGTTCTGTTTTCAAAGTAGAGGCATTCATTCTTGGCTGGTATTCTTTTTTCCTAATTTTTCGCTCATATTATTTTCGTTTGAAATGTAGGCATCATTTCACAATTAGATGTTCAAACTTTTTACAGTGTTTGATAAGTAATAAGGCATTGTCGTGAGAAACCAATGGGAGAGTTATTCGCTAAAATTTCGTGTATACTTTTTAATAAAGACGTATCTCCCCTCTAACTGTATAAAAATTTCGATCTTGGGCAAGACCGTAAACTCCGTGAGTACTCAGATTTTTATTTTCAGGGTCCAGCAGTTGAGAGTTTTGTGATTCGTAGCATAGTAAAAAGAGCCACGCAGGCATTTTGGACACCATTTTCTCAACCGGTTGACACCAGAACTATGACTCAGTAGCAAGTTTGCATATCAAATTCATTTATTTAATTTGTTGTGTTTTTGAGTTATCATATTTATTTGTAAGTAAAGGCTGACAGATGGTTAACTTTTTGCAGGATTGGGCTCGAAATCCGATAGGAATGGATATTCTAGATGCTAAAACTGGGTGTTATTTACTTTTACGTTTTGTAGTTATCGCGTTTTCACTTGGATTCAGAGAGCCAATCAGATAGACTTCTTGCGAATGGATTTCTTTCAAAATTTCATAGAAATCCACAATTCTGATGTTAAGATCCCCAAACCAAATTTAATCCACCCAGCTCAAAGCATTCTTCAGTTATCGTATTCCCAGGTAACTGAGAGACAGACTAAATAAGGATTTCTGAAACATGGAGATACGCCGAAATCACAATTTCGATTTTTTTTTTTTTTTTTAATGATTGCAATACTTTTTCTTTGTATACTTCGCATACGAGAAAATAAAAATTCATAATATTTTAATAACAACTACAATCATTAGAAAATGATTCTTTTTTATACCAAGAATGGACATAAACCTTGAAATCACTAAGACTAGAATGCCATTCGCTCTCTTGAGTCGGTGACCTCATTATGAGATACAGTGGCAACAAATAATGAATTGTAAGATCTTGTGTTGTCTTGCATTGTCAAAGTGTTTAGGAGAAAACAAATTCATAACAAGTTTAATTTAGTATTACATTAATTAAAAATAAATATCATTAAATTAAATAAATAATAATAAATTAGCCTTAAATTAATCGGCGGAAAGGGTTTCCCCGAAATTTCCTCGCATACTCCTTAATAAAGATGTAATCCCCCCCTATTCCCAGCATAAATATTGTATATCTTCAACAAGCCCGTGAATGTCCTAAATGTTCAAATATTTATTTTGGAGTCTCGCACATGATTGTTTTATGCTTTGTAATGTAATAAAGGAAGTTTTTATTGATTTAACTAACTCCAAACGAACTTTAACTAACTTTAGTTTCCCAACAGTGGTTGCGAGTCATTTTTCGATAGGCCTCTGTAAGATCTTGAATGAATATCTCTCTCTTTTAGAAGTTTAGTTCGGACAGAAAATATTTTTGAAGTGACACGGTGGCAAATAATAAATGAATCAAATGCTATTTATTATTAAATATAAGAACATATTTATTATATTTAATAATAAATATTTTTCCCCCTTAGAACCTTTTAAAAAAGAACATCTAAAAAAATTGAATTCGCCGCATATCATTGAGTCCCTTTAGATTCAGTTTCTAAAACATGGGTGGCAACGTTTAAAAGATCGGACAAATGGATGACTACTCATAAAATGGGCGATCCACTAAGTCATCGAAGACGGTTATTCTTTTGAGAAAAATCAAAATTCTTTGTAAGTGGGCATAAAAACAATGACGCAGTGCATTTCAAGGATAAACGATCCTTTAACATTACTCATCACCGACGAGGATCGAAAAAGATAAAAATAATTGTATGCAGGTTCCGAGACTTGAAATGAATTTGCAATGACAAGATTCCGAAAATTAATTAAACGACTAACAAATGGGTTTGAATTTATTCTCGTCGAAGCTGAGTAGTAAAGCTGCATACATTTGCATCATGCCAAGCCTTTTTTAAATTCTATACTTTTGTGTTTGATCAAAGTTTCTTTGGAATGTATGCAGCCTAAATGAAAATGTATTGCAATTCAAAAGTTTTATTTCGTTTTAAAATCAAATATTAATTTAAAATAACGTCGAAGTTATAGTAATTGCTTTTATATTTTTCTTCGTGACCTATCTTTTATAACTTTTGAAGGAAACCATTTCAAAAATGATGTCACTTTTAAAAAATGATATAAACCTTGGACGAACCCACAATGGCTATGATATGGAATCCGACTCGTTGCAGTTACTAAGGTTAGGTCTATACCTGGTTTACTGAATCAGATTCTGTTTGATACTGATACTCGATGTTTATAACAGATACAATCGATTAGTAAAAGGTAAGAGTTTTTGTTTAAAAACAAAAGACTATCAAGAGTTTAATTTTCATTTTGGTTTTTAAGTATTTTTGCATATATTTATATTCAAAAATATAAATATTTTCTTTTTAAGAAATTTTTTTAAATTGTTATATTTTGAAAATTCTATTTATGTTTAAAGGTTTAATTTTCATTTGCGTTCAATTTATTTTATTACTATTCATTTTTAGTTGAATCATTCATTTGTTTTATATCATTTAATTAAAAAAATATTTAAAGCAAAACATATTTGCTTATTCTCAAAAAATTCCATTAAAATTTTTTATTTAATAAAGATTTCAAGGAAATATCTAAAACAATGCTTTGAAAATATTTTATTCCAGGTAATAGGAAGAAATAATGCAAGTCGGTAGTTAAGGAAAATTAACATAACGTAGACAAACGTTACCGAGGCAGAACGGCAAAATAGAAATAGTGACAGGTTGACGCATTATAGTGCTACACAGCCCATAAAGAAACAAGACCGAGGATATTACCTCGAATAAATTCAGTCCGAAAAATGATATCAAATACCTTATACATTTGTCCTGTATCAATTATATATAGAGATAATCCTCTATCAATTCTTTCTATTTAATATCTAATCCTCCATCCATTCTGTAGATCTCATTTTGCTTACCTCGTATAAAGCATCAGGTTAATACATCATTCAAATTTAGCAATGACAAGAAAGAGTTTGAACTAACTCATGTAAGAATTATTATTTATCTGTTTAAAAATAACTAATGCACTGTTATTTAGAAGTCAGACATTAGAAGCAAAACTTTTTACATTTGTCCATTCAGATTGTCAGTTTGACTGAAGGTCTTTTATTTGTAGAATATTTTTATAAATATATTTGATTTTATTGTTATTTCGGGTCCTTCTGCTCTTTTTCCCATTTATTTTTCTTCAAAACACTAAACCCACGGAAAGGTTTTTTTTTATTTTTTTCAATGCAACTCCCATATATTCAGTAGCACTGTTTATTTTCACTAAAATAACAAGCATTTAAAATTATTTAAATGAGTTAAACTCTTTTTTTTCTGAAACAAAAACTTTACAAACAGATCAGCTGAATGCTACGTCTACTTTCAACGGTAATGAATCTTTAGCTAATTAAAATGATTCGACGTTGAAAACAAAACTATATATCAAAGGCCGACCACAATGGAATGAACTGTTTCACTCACAAGAATCATTCACAGAAAACCGGATTGTTTTGCACCGCAGCAAAGAACATTTCAAGCAACCATTATTTACAATGTTTACGTTTCTTGATCTTTTCAACGATTCGTTAAAATATCAACAGAAAAACAGACCGAATTCAAGGTGTGTCTTTGAAATATTACTGCATTCCGTAAATTAGTGAGTGTCGTAAAAGAAATTCCTCTGCGGACAAAACGGTATCGTAACCATATACACGATTTGCATGTTTATTGTCGGGAAAGAGGCGAGAAAATTTACGAGACATTTTCTAATACGCACCGAATGAAACGGCGCGAACTCATTCCGGCTATTGTGAAGAGAAATAAAGACGGATCTCTTTTTCATCGTTTGCTTATTTGTTGACCTATCAAATGGCTCATAAATTTTTCACTCTGGGAATTAGATCCTATAAACGTTTCTAGGTATATGACTTATTAGTGATTCGTAAGAGCGGGTTACGGTTGTTGTTAAGTGAAGCTGGAGTCATTTGCCAATCGATTCATTCTTACATTCTCTTATAAGTAGCACCATCAACTTACGATTTGGATGAATCTCCACTCTTTAGACGGCCTTGAGTTCGAAAAACACACTTTTAGAAAATGTCCGTCTGACTGTCAGTGACAAAAATAACTAAAAATGCTTTGAGCTAGAGGGTTGAAAATTGGTATAGGGTCTTTATACCAAATGTGTAGATTTCTGTAGAATTTGCAGCAAAACGTATTCAAAGGAAGTCTGTCTATTCGCCTGTTCGAATACAATTTCACATGATAGCTACAAAACGAAGACAGATAGGATACGCATATAATTACAGAATTACAAATCTATAGTCTAAACATCGATGAAATGTTGAGCCAAATGTCACAAAGAATTCACCATCTGTCGGTCTGTACTTTTAAAAATATGTAAACGCGATAACTCAAAGTCGCAATGACTTAAATATATCAAATGTGGCGTGAGATTTTGTGTCACATTTTTTTTTCAATCGGTTGGGAAAAACGCGTCTAAAACATAAATTCGATTTTTGGATACTATTAACCGCATTGTCGGGGATTAAGCGCCAAAAAAACTCGCTAAGGAAGACAATAAAATCGGTCAAAATGCTAAATTCAAGCCAAAAGTTAATATTATGTTATTATTGTGCGCCAGTCTAATGTAAGGTGATCTCTAGCATGTAAATTTATTAGAGAGTATGCAAGAACTCCCGCTGGTTGGAATTATATCTATATGTGAATGATAGTTTAGAAACGCCTCTTTGAGCCACACGGATGGAACTAGACGGCTATGTGATATTTATATAAAATTTGTAAAGTTGTGTAACGTTTGTGCGAAATCCATGCCCATGAATATTGTCTATCTGTTTGAGTGCAAGTGAACGTGATAACTAAAAACGAAAGGAGCTAGATGACTGAAATTTGGCGAACAGTTTTAGCATCTAAGTGGTAGATCAGTATCAAATTTTGAACAAAATCCGACGATGCGTTGTCGACGTCTGTCAGTCTATACCAGGGATGGCGAACCAGTGGCACGCGTGCCATTGATGGCACACAACAGAATATTTTGGGCAAGCCGCCGAACGGTTTGCATTTTAGTTCCAAATAACGAAGTTCACTATGAAGTATTACAAACAAACGTGAGAGATCGATTGCGGTCGAGGGGGGCATATTCCCATTCCCTACGTATTTCTTGCATGGAAGAAAATCGGGCAATATCATTGTTTCGCACCGGCGCTCATTCTGCAAAGAAAGTGTGACGTCATTATGTGCAAACTTCGAAGTAGTTTCAGTGTGTATTGTTAGGATTGTACTTAGAAACTTCCGATGAACAAATTTGCCTTTATGCTTTGTTGTTTTTATCTCCTCAATATATCTTTTGAACCTTTTATTTACCGACTAAATGAATTTGTCTGAGCATATTCGTACGAATAACAGTCAAGAATTTCCCTACTCATTTCGAAACTGAAATAGTTTCCATTAGGTGCAGTTTAAAATCCATGAATGGTATCAACGAATGAGTGAAATAATCTGGACATTTAATAAATACTAAGTGAACAAGAAAAAATCATGTCCTTAAAAAAAGAAAGAGTTATTTACTGGTAAGTTAAGGCTTTCAAAATGGATGCTTTTTAAAGACATATGCCAACATTTCAAAGAATTGAACTTAAAGCTTCAAGGAACAAATAAAATAATCATCGTCATGATGGATCTCATTCGCGCTTTTGACGCTGAAACGAATGTTTTCAGAAACGATATTATTACAAAAAACAACAAATACTTCTCAAACTTGAAAAAAAAAAGAAAAAATACTCAGATGTATATCAGAAACCAGACGAAGAAAAAGTTATTGAAGAATTTATTTCTGTAATTGATTTTTTAATTATGGAATTTTCAGCGAGATTTTCTCAGTTCGAAGAATTATCCGAAATGCTCAAGTTTATTATGTATCCCTATGTGACTTCATTTGATAAACTGATCTTGTCCCAATTCGATGGGTTGGAAATGGAAGAATTTGAAATGTAACTGATTGATTCTCAGTCTAGTTTTCAAGATGGAATCAAAAATTCGTTGAAACAAGGAAAAAGTTGGAATGGATTGAAACAGAAACATTAA
Organism: Argiope aurantia; assembly: GCA_026543865.1. Lineage (NCBI taxonomy): Eukaryota > Metazoa > Arthropoda > Arachnida > Araneae > Araneidae > Argiope > Argiope aurantia. Next base: position 441,524 of record JAPMOR010096039.1, on the reverse strand, counting down.
TAAGCAATATAAGTAAAATGACAGTAACGAAATTTTGGGAACATGGAATTCGATTCCAAACACATTTAACCAATTGAAGAAGCTTGCTCCTGCTATTTTAACCCTATTTTGATCTACCTTTCTCTGAGAGTCATTATTTTCAGAGATGAATAACATTAAAGACTCGCTTATTGGCAGATGACTCCGGTTCAGCCTGCATTCTGCTGAAAGTCACATCTTAAAATACATCTTAACATATTATGATCTTACCTAATATAAGTTATTTGTCATCTAATCTGCAACAACAGAAGTCACACTAATGTTACTTTAATTTGAATGACACGTATAACTAAAACATTTACTACTATACAGTGGAAGATGTATTTTTTTTTGTAGTAAATAAAGAGTTTTGAGTTGTTAGTATTTAGCTTTATTATCATCCCAATAATCACAAGTCAAAATTATTTGACGGCACGTCTATACCTCATTAGACATTTCTTTTGAAAAAATGGCACGTTGATCCATAAAGGTTCGCCACCCCTGGTCTATACATTGGCATACATGTAAACTCGGTAACTCATAAATGTTATTACTTAGGTAAATGAATGCATCTGATCTTGTTACTAAATATTAATTATGTGTCAAATTTAGGTAACATTCTTCACTATATTACGAAGCACAAAACGCTCGTGTGCAAAAATCTGAAATAATAATCTGAGTACTTTTGACATATTTTATGCGTGGGAAAAAGAAAATAATATTTTTATTTCGGAAGTATTCGAGAAAATTTTAGAAAGATCGCTTTCCCTGATTTTCTCCTCTTTGTACAGCTTTCAACTGATTCTGAAATTTTAAATAATTAACGACAAAATATAAGTACTATTACATTAAAGAAAAATCCCGAATCTAATATTATTGCTGAAGAATGACTACAGATATAGCTTGTTTAACTGTGTTCTTATGAAATAACTGCACTGTATAATTACAATTATGCATTTTCGTACCAGTTCAGACAAAGAAGTCTGTGAAGGCATTAAGCTTTGTTTCTTTTTTCTTTTTTTCTTTCTTTTTCTTTTTTCTAATTTCCTCAAGTGCTCTACTTCTTCCGAACTTGAGAATCGTTGGCATTTAATGGAAATTCGTCTTCCGATGAAAAAGTCATATGGAGCCGAGATCAGAGGAATAAAAGGGTATTACATATGATGTTTTGAAAGCTATTTGACACCAACAGGGATCTATGAACAGCACACTCTTTTGTGATAGAGCACATGTGACTTGGCCATCTTTGCGAAGGAAAATCTGAATGTCTGTAATTGAGTTACATGCTTTCGCAATTCATATTTGAACTGAATGAGCAATCGCACATTTGTAGCTTTTCAATTTTTCTGAAGGAGATGGCAAAATTCATTTATATTATAAAATATTTCTTTAAAAATTTCGAAAAGGTTTGAGTACAGTAGTTAGTATATTAATAACTTGTTGAAATACTGATACGCCATGAATATTGCTCAGATTTAATTTCATTTAAAATTTTCACGCATAACTTAGTGCTCACAGTTGCCTTTAATAAATTATTTTTAAGCATTAAGTTTTGAGAGATAAAAGCGGTGTTATTTTAATTGCTTGACACGCTTTTGATTTATTGTACACTTGGGTCTTTTTAATGGAGTCGAGTCTCATGACACCATAGTGCCATTAAAGACTAAATGTCTGAGTGATGCATTTCAAATTGTGCGTTATCTTTTGTGATAGAGTAATTCCACTTTCTGATTCATCATATAAGCTGCGTAAATATTAAGTAGAATCCTTCCTCTATATCTTTCAATTGTGGTAGAAAATAGTGCGATTAAATATATGACCGAACAATAAAAACAGTTTGAATTTCAGTATTACAAAATGTTGAGAATTAATCAATTATTTTTTTAAAAGCAAAAATTCAACAAAATTTTGAACTCTAATTAAATTGATGCCATTAAAAAAGACATTTTTTGTAATGTTAAAATAACATAAAAATAATTCTTGTGCAATATTTGAGAGTTATCAGAGAGAAACGTAAAAGTTTATCTTAATTTTAATGAATTAAAGTTTTAAAAATTTCTCTGAGTATTTTCGCTCTTAAAAATATATTTATATCAAATTTAATATTAATTAAATAATTAACTAATTAACAGATTTAAAAAATAAGTCGAATTATCTGTCCGATTCATCCATACTGACAAACATACACACACATATATATTGCTTTATTGCTTATAGAAGTAGAGATGACAGTTTTTTATTAGCTGCCTTTGGCGATGAATGGGTTCGCCAAGAATGATATGCTAAAAATTGCTTTAAATCTTAATGATTTCTTTAGCAAAATATATATAATTCACATTTTAGAAGCCTTAGTTCATTCTGTTGCTCACTTTTCTATGCATTTTCCTTATTTCCTGTCTATATTTTTATACCTCCGATTATATGATAGAAAAGAGCAGCTGTGTTTGAAATGGACTCACATCAAAATTTTTATCATTGTCATCAATTTTTATCATTGTATCAATTTTTATCAATTAAGATTTCGAAGTGAAATCTTAATTGCAAATACAACAAAATTTCAAATTTTTATTAAAAGCATATCTTGTACAGAATCTACTTAACAAGGAAAAATAAGTTGACTCTTTATACCTCTATTATCAATAATATAAAAAAATAAATAGAATTAAATAGGAGTAATAATAATAAAAACGATTTCGGTTTCATTTCAATTATGAAATATAATCTTGTAAAAATACATTTAAAATATTTTTTTTAAAAATTAATTAAACAGAAAAAAGTGTACGACAAAAAAATAATTATTAATGAAAAAAATGAGTTTTAAGAAGATTTAAAAATTATCTGTGTGCTGTAATATTTTCGGAAGTCAACATTTCGCTTAATTTTTCGATAATTAAAATTCTAATTAAAATGCCAAAAAAATCTTTCTAAAGTAGACATTCTTAGCATATAAACCATGCGTGTGTCAAGTTTGAGAGCTGTAAATCAAACGGTCTAACCTTAGAACGCCACCACACAAACATTTATATTTGGTAATAGTAGAGATGATTTCAATAACTCAAAGTAAACACACGTTGTCATTCCAATATTTTATAAATCATAATAGTTGCATTTTTCAAAATTTATTGATATAACAACTAGTCCAAAAAATTAATAATCAACCTATCTGCGCCTACACCTTTTAATTCCTTCCTATTCGGGAGACCATCAGTGATCTTTCTTATTAATTAAGACTTGCTTTGAAAGAAAATGACACATTCAAAACAAAATTGTTTAAATTATTATCTTTTCATATGGGTGACAGTTCCACTTTCAGTAACAACCAGAGAGAGAAACCAGCTTTTATCAATCTGTTGCTATGCGTTTACTACAAAGCTTCAACAAACGATTCTCTCTTTGTAAGCCATATTTCCTTTTTCTTTTAACAGTTTACCTTTTACTAAATAACTCAACTCGGGTGAAACACAAAAACAAACGATTCCGCGAAACTAGAACTGGTTAAACGAGATCATTTAATTTGAATAAAGAATTAAATAGAAATAATGTTTTTTTTTTGTTTTTTTTTTCTGTCTTAGGTAGCAAGAAACCGCAAACTTTTGGTTTGAAGCTTGAATTTGTCTTTATTCTCAAAATCAATTTTTGAATCCAGATGTTGCATAAGGACTAGAATTTTGATAATATTGAACAGAGAAGTGACTCTTATTTGGTGTCCATCCTAATTGAGAAATAGTAACACTAGAAATTTTTTTAATTTAATGCAACAACTAATTTTTTATTATTTCCTTTGATTTGAGTACCAACATAAATATTGAAAATATCGCCATAAAAAGATGCCGCCTTCTCTCTCTCTCTCTTTTTTATCATGTGAGCACATGATGTTCTTTTGGTTAGGGGGTTTTGGAGCTCAAAATCGCGTAGACAATGAATAAAGCATAAATGCCAATTTTCATCATCATCTTTTAATCGCATAAATTTTTTTCGCCTGCTTTTACCAGTATTGCATTATTATTACATATGACTTTTTGACAGCAGATGCATTTTTAAAAAGTTGACGTAGAACTATGACATCATAGCTGTGGCTGTTATTTCATCTCAAAATCGATCGAGCTCCAAAAGCTTTTGTTTGCCAGCTAGAAAAATTGCAAATAAAAGTCTAAAAAAATTATTATTATTATATATAGAGAGAGAGGCCGATAGAAAAGTCTCTGATTGTTTCATACCGGTTTAAGCTGGTTAATGACTTAAATAAGACAAATAATGACTTAAAACATAATAATGTTCTCAAATGATAACTTGAAATTTGCGATCATAGATTTAATTTTTTTTTTTTTTTTTGCCTTTTCGTAAATGAAATATGTAAAGAGAAGGTAATGTAGTGGTTAAAAAAATTCGAACACAAAATTTCGGTTCAAAAACACATTTATGGAAAATATCCGTCTGTCTGTGACAAAGGTAACTCAAAAACGCTTTGAACTAAAGGGATGAAATTTGATATACAGTCTTTAAATCAAATTTGTATACTTCTCTCAAATTTTGTGCAAGCTCAGTTCAGAGGAGTCTGTCCGGCCGTTCGGATATAAATTAACACAATAACTACAAAACGAAAAGAGCTAGATACACAAGATTCGGTACACAAATTAAACGTCTATACTGTAAACATGTGTCAAAATTTGAGCCAAATCCGACAAGTGGTTAGCCGTCTGTCGGTTAGTATTTTCAGAAACATGCCACGCGATAACTCAAAAATGGAATAATTTAAACATATCAAATTTGGACAGAAATTTTGAGACTACAATTGTAGTTTTGTGTTAAATTTTTGTTTTAAGTAGTTGCGAAAATACAAATTTAAATATAAATACAAATACAAATTTAACATACAAATTCAATTTTTGGATACTATTAATTTCATGCCATGGATTAATCGCCCAAACAATTCGCCAAGATGACATGATAAATTCAGTAAAAACATTGTATTCACGACAACGGTTAATGTTTCGTAGCGATTGTACATAAATGCCATGCAAGGCATTATTTAAGATAACACCTTTATTACAGAATATGCGAGAAAGTTTTGAAAAAATCACTCCCGCTAGTGTTTTTTACTTAGAAAGATTTCAAATGTTGGAGGTTATTAAAATCTTAAGAACGAGTCATTGATAGTTACAACCCTTTCGCCAAACACATTTCACATTCGAATGAGTAACTATAATTAGCCTTAACTGAATGCGAGTTGAAAATAAAGAGCACTTCAACAATTTTGTAATCAATGTCAACAAGAGAAACACGAACATTGCTTATTTCTTAGAAAATTCCAGTAATATTCGGAATTAAAGAAAAAATTTGTTTAATTGAAAATTGTTGCACCATCAAACACAATGCATCTAAAAAAGTAGTTTGTTTTCATTACGTCACACAAATCTCACATTCGGCGAGTTATCTCAATGGCCAAATGAGCTGCAAATACACCTACACTTTCAAGCAAACGATTTTTTTTAATTTATTAAATAACACAATTAAATTTTATTACAAAAAATTACGACCTGTTGTACGGATGAAGGGATGTAATGATGGTCTCAAATTTTCTTCATATCTTAATTTATCTTCTTATTAAATAGCTGATTTCGTGAATGTGGTTTGAAAATATTGTCAAAATTTGTAGAAAATTTTTTCTATGCATAAATTATTGTTCCATTTGTACAAATTTCAAAATTAATAATTAAACCCATCAATAATATAGTTAATCTCAAATTATGTTAATTCTGTTTCCTATTTGTATTTCTCAGAAAATTTTTACTTTCTCGTATACGAAATATAAAGTGTTGTAAACGTCAAATAATTCGAACCCGATATTTTGAAGAATCTCCACACTTTAGACTTCCCTTCATTCGAAAAACACATTTTAGAAAATGTTTCCCTGTAACAAAGATAACTCAAAAATGCTTTGAACTAGACGGATAAAATTTGGTATACTGTCTTTATATCGTGTAGGTTCCTATCAAATCTCGAGTAAATTCTGCTCAGAGTCTCTCTGTCTAACTGTTCGAATATAAGTTAACACGATAACTATAGAAGGAAATGAATTGAATAGATAAAATTCGATACACAATAGTAACATCTATATTCCGCACACCTGTCAAATTTTGAGCAAAATCCTACAAGGGATTGACTGTCTGTCTGTACTTTTAGAAACATGTAAATGCGACAACTCAATGATTTACATACACCAAATTTGGTATGTTATTTTATGACTACAAGAGTGAGTTCTGTGTCAAATTTTTGTTTCAGTTGATTGGGAACAACCCGTCTAAAATACAAATTCGATTTTCGGAAGATATTAATCGTATGCCAGGCATTCATTGCCAAAACATTCCCCAAGGATAATATGATAAATTAGAAGAAGCGGTATATTCATTCCAAAGGTTAATATTTCATATTTTTGTCATCTGTGTTCTATCTGCGAGATGTGTGAATGTGCCCTCCTGTAAAAAGGGGTTGTGCAAGCGAATGAGTGGTGTGTGAGTAGCAAAGTCGTAGTCTTGGCCCTAGTTGGCGCTGCTATAAAAACAAGAGACGCTCCCCTTCCACTTAAAATCGCTGTCTTCGTAACAGCGGGCTTGTCAGTGGCAAGTGCCATAAGAAACAGCAACATTACTTACTCATTATTACATTCATTACATGCAAAATATTAGAGTATATGCTTTGTATTAAAACAAGAAAAAAGCATTTACTTTAAATATTTGCGTGCAGATAGTGTAACTTTGCGTCTACTCACATAAATCGAATTGTACATTTCCCTTTACAAAATAAATAGGACTTTTAAATTATAATAAATAAATTTGATATTACAAAATAACCATAACTTAAAAATTGTTCCATTTTATTGGAAAATATAATAATTAAACTCATATTGATAGTAAACATTCATGCAGCTGAATTCGATTTTTTGGATACAAGTTATCAAACTTTTTGGTTATGCGGTGCAAATCTAATTTTCTTCGACAAATACTATGCACTTTTAAAATTACGAGGTTTCGAGATCTATTCTGAATGATAGTTATTGCACAAATAATTTTCAACAATATGCAATATAATGAAAATTTTTGCATGCGCATGTCGACACTGGTAGAGTACACACAATTTTTATCTATCCATACATTTTATAAAATGCGTCAGCAACTCTAGAAATGTACAGTTGAAGTTATAATAATGTTTCCAGTTTAGATGATTCTTGTATTCTTGCAAAAATAATCTTTCATTATTTAAAGAACGCATTTCCTTCATTCTATTTTTAAATCTTTTAATTTGATGCAACAAAAATGCGTTTCTTTAAATAATGAAAGATTGCCAGTAGGGAGAAAAATTCCGATTTGAAAGAAATCTTTTTCTTTAGAATGTTCGATACATTTTGGTTAGCCAGGTGTATGCGAAAAGTCGCCAAATAATTTTGACCTGCGCAAAAAAAAAAAAAAAAAAAAAAAAAAAAAAAAAAAAAAAATCGTCAAATAAATTGTAAATTGCATACAAACCTAATGGTTTGTATGCAAGTTGGCGCTGGTCTTGTCAAAATTTTTTGGAGCAAGTCTGACTACCTTTCCCTTGCGCCCGGCTAACCAAAAAGTACCAAATGTTTATTTGTCCGATGCAAGGGTAGAAAGGTACAACATCCTTGACGAAAAGCAGGGCTCAACGAATATCCCACTAGCGTCATCCCTGGTTATTAGAGAAAATAAATAAATACCTTTTGTACGTGAATCCAATATTTTAACTGAAAAAGAAAAATTATTTTTATTATTATTTTCAAACAAATTTTTTTATGTTTATATCGTTTATAGCTTTCATGCATAAATTGATGTATCTGTTAAATCGAACTGAATTCTGATCTAAACGCATTTTTAATTTTCGGCATAACGCAGGCGTACTGAAAAGATTTTGAGTATTGAGATAAGAGTCAATATTGAAACTCTGGGAGCAGTGAAGCTGCTATTGAGTCAATCCGAACTCACGTGAGACACGTCAAGTACATTAATTACATCGGTAGTTCCGAAATCCATAATACAGCTTACAAGAGAAAAAAGGGTGTTTCCCAGCGCAGTGTAACGTAACACAAATTACTTATAAAATGTCATATGCAGTTACATTTATTACGTGGTTATGGCGTCACATGTATCGATTTCATTATCTTCAACATCCTCTAGAGGTGGGGGGAGGGAATCAAGAATATAATTAACAAGATCAATATTTAATTTTTTAATTTCCTATAATTAAAATTCCTTTAATAAATCTTAATTTATTCATTTTATTTATTTGGCTTCAATGAACGATAACTAAAGGGAAAGGTTCAATTTTGAAAAAAACAAGTGTGCGAATGCTTTTTTAGAACTGAACAAACATTCTACATTAACAACTCAAGATTCATTTTATTCATTAATGAATATAAATCATCGGGTGTGGTCTCCCGAAATTTTCACCCATACTCTCTAATAAAGGTATTAACCCTCTTCTCCTTTGAGCCTTCTGCAAGGCCATCAATGCTCAGATTTTTATTTTCATACATGAGAGTTGTGTGCTTAATCATACAGTAACGAAAATAGATATTTGTATATAACCGGCATGACATTAATAGCCATAAAATACTTACCTCTATGCGAGAAAGTAATCAAAAGCATTGGTCTGCTCAGAACTTTCTCGTCTACTCTTTAATAAATGTAATAAGTAAAGGATTTCCAACTCGCCGACCTATAGCTGTCTGGAACCGCTAGGCTGTGAGAGGACCACATGCATAACGATTAAAAAACTTTATTTTCATAATTCTTTCTAATTTAATATTTTCCTATTCCAACACTGAATATATTTGGCTATTATTAGCCTGTGTGACTCGGAACTACTATTATAATCACAAAATCACATACCAAGTTTAATACATTTAAAACCTTTTAGATATTGGTGGAACTACAAACTAACAGACGGTCAAATTCTCGACGGATTTAGTTCCAAATTTGAAACATATCTACCCGTTCAATAGATAAACATGTGTACTAAATCGTATCCATCTAGCTCTTTTTGCTTTGTAGTTCTCACGATAACTTATATTCGGACAGGCGGACTTCCTCTGAATCGATCTTATTCAAAATTTGGTAGATATTGTTACAAACCTGCAATTCGGCTTCCCAGCATAGTTTGTTCCATCGTCGGAAAGAAAGTTTTAAAGTCATCGGTACTGGACGGCGTCCAGGTGGCGCGTCGAAGGTCCCAGAGCTTGGCGACCATTTGGCGACTTGGCGACTTTGGCGCCAAAATAGATAATACCCGAAACTTCGAGAATTTTCCCGATCCGTCCAGTAGGAACCGAGATACACCTCGAACGTTCCTGATTGGTTGAGAGGCTTCTAGTCCCGCCTCCTGAGACCTATAAAAGGGGCTGCAGCTGCCAGACGGAGGTCAAGCCAGTAGTCAGAGTGGACGGAGTGGTCGAAGAAGAAGAGTTAGCGGAATCGACGGAGCGAAGTCAGTAATCCGAGTCAGAGTCGGAGAAGTAGAAGACTGCTGCTGATTGAGCGTTCTACACACCATATCACTTCCACTATCCAAACGAACCCCGGCAGAAATTTCGTAACAATATCTATTCTGTATTATATATACCAAATATAGAATATATATCAAACTTCATCTATCTAGTTTATAACGTTAATCAGTTATGGATTTGTTCACAGACAGATACGATTCCAAAGTGTATGTGTGTGTTTTTTCGGACATTTACACCTGAAATGTAGAAAATTGTCAAACGGCAGTTCGAAATTTTTGGTGATTGCAATACTTTCTCTTTGCATACTTCGAACACAAGAAATTAAAAAGAGAAAAAAAAATCACAACTGTTTTTACAGCAATCAAAATAAACAAACTTCAATCAGTGAAAACAAGATAGTGATAAGATTGAATTAATTTATGAAAAAAGTGCGTGCAATGAATTTGGGTCATAAAAGTTAATGAAAAGTGAAAAAATAAACGTCATCAAAATGAAGCAAACAGAATGAGAATGTCTGCTCGCCTTAATTTGCGTAACAGCGGAAGTAGCAGAATTTGTTTTTATTGATGTTATCGTTAGAAGCAATTAATTTTTTATACTTATCTTCTTTTAATTCATATAACTATCAGGGATTATCAGCTTTTCTGAGAATTAAAAGAAGCAATGCTAAATTTAAAGGGAAAAAAATTTCAACAGTTTACCCAAATTACAATTTTAATAAAATTGCAGTAATTCAATTAGTGATATAATCAAATTATAAATGATTGCTATACCAAAACTAAATTGAATAATTTAAAATGATTTTTGATATTTATTGAGAAAAATGGAATAGTTTATGCTCTCTAATCGTTTATAATCTTTTATAAGCTAAAAAAGGCACTGAATGTATAATTGTAAAATAAAGTTAAATGTCTTCTTTTTTGATTATTTTTAATATTTATACTTATAATTCTTGGAACTTTCAAAATTATATTTCTCAATCAATGAAAATATATACAGTGGCTCCCAAAAGTGTTCGTACACTAAAGAAATTTGCAGAAATTGTGTTCTATGCTTCTTAATAAAGCATTTTATTAGTTGGTTTTTTTAATTAGCATCTTTAAATAGTTCTTAATACAACTAAAGAAATATTTTTATAAAAAAATCAAGTAGTATTGTTCTAAAAAATAAATAAATAAAAAATGTCACAAAATTAGAACACAAAAGTCTTCGTACATCCAAACATTATTTATTTAAATTCATCATAAAAATATCTTTTGCGGCTTATTTTTCTTCTAATTGAAAAATACACTAAAATCGTTTGATTTCAGTATTTAATATCACAATTATTTATTCTATTTACTTTATTCTTAGATATGACGTGCATTCGTAAAGAAACGAGTTTAGACGTATGAAAATTAATTATATTTCATTTTAAAGCTGGAAAATCAATTAGAGGCATTGCAACTATAACTAATCTATCTCATTCAACGGTGCAAAGCATAATAAAACGTTACAGAGAGGGAAAAGGGATTGCAAACAAGCCTTGTAATGGTCGCCCTCAAATTCTGTCAGCTAGAAGTCAAAGAAATATTGTGAGTAAATTTCTAAAAAAATCCACGTCTGAGTGCAGTAAAGTTTACTTCACAATATAATGAATCAAATGGAACTTCTATTTCCTGTGAAACTATTCGTAGAATTCTTCGGAATGCTGGTATACATGGCCGCTTTGCACGAAGAAAATTCTTTGTAAGTCAGAAGAACAGAATTGCTAGGCTTAAATTTGCCAAATCTATGATAAACCAGCCAGAGAGCTATTGGAATCGTGTCTTATTTGCAGATGAAAGTAAGTTTAACATCTTTGGGTCGGATGGGAGAATTATTGTATGGAGAGAAAAAAAAAAAAAAAAAAAAAAACGAAGAACTTAATCCCAAAATTTAGTTGGAACAGTAAAACATGGCGGTGGAGGTGTCATGGTTTGGGGGTGTATGTCAGCGGCTGGAGTAGTCAATTTAGTATTCATTGATGGTATAATGGATCATAGAGTTTATATAAATATTCTCAATAATAATTTAAAAGTGTCAGCACAAAAAATTGGCATTTTAAACAACTTTGTGTATTACCAAGACAACGATCCTAAGCACACGGCCATGAATGTTCGTCTTTTTTGCCTCTATCATTGCCCTCAAACCCTTAAAACACCAGCTCAATCACCGGATTTAAACCCTATAGAACATATTTGGAAAGAATTAGAGGTGCGAATAAGAAGTCACGACATTAAATCGAAAATTCAACTGAAAGCAGTAATGATCGAAGAATGGAACAAGATCGGTGCAGAAGTAACCGACCGTTTAGTTAAATCTATGCCCAATCGTTTAAAAGCTGTTATTAGATATCGTACTAAATACTAAACATTTATAAAAATTTAGAAAATTTCATATTTAGTGATGTTTTTTTAAAGTGTATGATCACTTTTGTGTCCTATTTTTGTGCAATTTTATTTATTGTCATTTTTAAAAAAATAATTTGTATCGTAATTAAAATTTATTCTTCACTGCTTTATTAAGAACTGTAAAAATATGCTATGAAAAAATTTTCATGTAAAAATAAGAATATATAATGGTAAATAATGAGGTTTTTAATTGATTCTTGTTGGTGTACGAACACTTTTGGGAGCCACTGTATGTATATTTTTATTCAAGAATAGAACGGAATATAATGCAAAAAAGTAAACGGCCATGAGGTTTGAAGAAATACCCTCAATTTTCAACATATTTTATTAAAATTTTGTGCTTATATTTTATGAAAAATATGCAAAATTATACATTAGAAGTCTGATTTAATATTTATGCAGGCATTTCATCTTCAAATAAAATCTTTGTCTCCTTATATTTCTAAAATATTTTAAATGTCAAGCAGACGATTTTATTTCAGAAGAATTCAGTCAATTCCGTTCTTTTTTTTTCCTGTGAAATCAGTATTTGCTTTGAATGAACTTAACCTTTAACTGGGGACGTGCGGTCTGTGAGACCGCTAGCGATGGATTTTCTGTCACCCCTATTCTATTTTTAACTCAATTGAATGGATTGACCTTGTAGCTTCCTGTTTTATGACCTTGAATACACGTGCACTTTTTCAACCGCTTTCAGCAGATGCTTTTTAAAATAATTCAGTTATTTCGTCGAGCGCGGTCTCTAAGACCGCATCTCCCTGTTAATGTCCCAGTGATAAACAAGGCTTAGCAGATGGTGCTAAAACTTAGGCCCCGAAATATCATCCAGTTTACTGATCCTATTATGAAGCAGTGCTCTAGGCACTTTTAAATGAAGCAGAAAGTGGTTTTAGTGATAAGGATAATAGTACAGAAGAGTTTATCGATTCAAGTTCGCATTCAACTGATTTTGATATGTATGTTCAAACATAATTAATTTTTCTAGTGATAATGTATTTTGAAAAATTTATAAAATATGTTAATATACCAAGAGATATATATACAGACTTTATAGGTTGATTTTTATACTAGTTCTTAACCTGTATATTTAAAATGCCCTAGAAAACCGTTCCATGAAAGTCACACAAGCCGATTAAAAAAGGGCCAATTTTACCCATTGTCATTTTTTTAACTTTTTATATAATTGTTGAATTTTACATTATATTTTCTTCTATATACCTTCATATACTATAAAAATAAATATGATTTAAAAAGTAAAAAGTAATATGCTTTTTCAAGAATATTATTTATTGTAACATGTAATTTCAGAAGAAAATGCATGTTCCAATGCATTTACTTTTTTCAATGATAATATATTTTGGGAAATTGCGAAAACATATCTATATATCAAGAAAAATATCTGCAAAATATATATTTTCAGTTTTTCATACTAATACATTCATTAGAAAAATTAATTTGAGTGTAAATGAAATGCGGTCTCGTAGACCGCACCTCCCCAGTTAAGGGTTAAATTCCTGGTATGAATGTAAATTTTCTATCATTTTTATTTTAACACAAAAGTTATTCCATAGTTTGGTATATTAATTATGAAAATAATTAAGTAAAAAAATGAATTTTCAGCAGTTTACCAAATTGCATTTTTAATATAATTGTGATTATTCATTTGATGATATAACGAATTGCAAAGGATTTCAATGCCGAAACTAAATTGGATAATTTAAAAAGATTTTTGTTATTTTATTGGCAAAAATGGAATAGTTTATAATCTCCACTTTTATAAGCTTAAAAAAAGAGCTATAAATATGTAAATGTAAGATAAAATTAAATGTTTCTTTTTTAAATCTTTTTTAATGTTTATTCTATTTTGCTTATTTATTCATGTTAATCCAAATTAATTACTATATTTTAAGCATGGAATTCTACTATAAATATATATCTCTAACTTTCCTTAGATTTTATTTACTTTACTTTTTTTACATTATTACTGTTCCGCCCATGATAAAAAAAAAATTAAAGGCATGAATTAACTGGAAACTTTTCAAAAATCTGAGTTAATTTTTTTGGCAATTATGGATTTTTTTTTTGCGTCGTATTCCAGAAAGTAATAAATAAATAATAAATTCTGCAGCTGACGTAAGAGATATGCATTTCCGGTTTGAGTAACATCTGAAAGCTATTCGAAGCAATTTTTAAATTATCTAATTTTTTTCAAGTACATCAAGAACCACAGAGAAGGAGATATCTTTCTCTGTGTCAAGACCCTTCTCAGATTGTTTAATCTCAAATTCTATTTCAAAGATTGATAATACGGTAGTAAAAAATAAAAATCGAAAATGGTTAGATAAATCATTATTGTTTAAGGAAAATATGCAATCAGCATATTAAGCAGACGATTAGAACACTTTATCTGTTTTATTTTCTCAATTCTTCAAAAGAGCTGCTCTATCTCGTGAGATACATTTTAATAAGCTTCGTAATTTAAATGTTACAAAAATTCGATAACGTAAGAACGAATCTATTACTGAATAAAATATTATTACAACATCAGAATTTGTACCGTGACTCAAACAATTAAGAATACACTTCGTTTTTTCCGCAAATTAACACTTTGAATAGTGAGTAATGCACAAAAAAATATAATTATTACATGACTTTTTGCAGAGGCATTAAACTATGGACATCCTACTTTGCATTTACTCACATGTAAAAAAAATCATTAAAAATCCTATTATTTATACAGTTTTAAAACTTTATTGAGCAAATTTTGTGCTCAAAAATTGAGACTACACTTATGAAAATATGTTTAAATACCCCTAAATATTTTCTACTTAACTGCTTTTTTAATTTAATTTTGCGTAATCTTATCTTAAACTTTTTCACCGGTCATCTTTCTGGAGTAAAGTTTATTAGATGAGTTTCAATCCAAACTTTTAAATGAAAAATGGATACTGGAATGGAAACCAGTATTGATGAGAAGAAATTCGTATTAAGGTTATTTAAAAAAACGAAAATCTTATTGTGAAATAGCTAAAATTGTTGGTAGAAGCCACACGTGAGTTCAGAAAATTATAGTAAAAATGTTAAAGTGATGGAATAATTTAAAAAGAAGTGCAAGAGGATGGTAAAATATTCTGAGTGATGTCACAAAAAGGAAAATTTTGAAATAAATCACAACTGATCTCCTTAAGTAAGTGAAGTCAAACTTGGTGAAGAATTTTTCAAATCATTGACAAATAGCTGAAATTGTGCGAAATGTAACTAGACTAACTGGATATAAAAGTCGAGTTTCTAGAAAGAAACCATTCATCAGCCTGTAAAATCAGAAAGAAGCATGCAGAATTTGCAAAATTCTTCAACTTAGGGCTAAAACTTTGGGAAGAAATTTCTATTTCGTGATGAAAGTAAATTGGAGATTTTCGGCAGTGACAGCCGTCGCACGTATGGAGAAAGCCTAATGACGCAATGAATCCAAAAAATTTACGTCTTATTGTTAAACATGGTGAGGGACTCCATCTTGGTTTGGGATTGTATGGCTACAACCGGGGTAGTACATTTAGTTTTTATAGATGACATTATGAACCATATGGTTTATTTGGATATATTTCACAACAATCTAAAAGAAAGTATTAAAAATTTGAATTTAGATAGATATTTCATATTCCAGCACACGTTACGTTAAGATGTGGCGCTTTTTTCACTGCAAACAGCAGTTACACATACCACCACATTCCCCTGACATCAATGTCATTGAAAATCTGTGGTCCACACTCGAAAAGCCACACCACAGTGGTTCAAAAACACACCACACACCACAGTGGTTCGAAAACTCAAAAGTAGAAACAAAACCTATTTAAAAGAAGTGTTGTAAAAAGAATGAGGTAAAATATCTTCAGATATTATCAAAAATTTGGTCGAATCCATATTACGATGTTTGGAGGACATTATAAAAGCTAAAGTGCATGCAACGTTCTTTGTATGTGAAATATTACGAAAATTTCATTAATGCATTCACAGTTTTTTTTAGGTAAAAATCTGCAAATTTTTATTTAAAAAACATCTGAAACTTTTCAGTTTAAAAGATTTTAGTTGATTGTTCCTTATTTTAAATTAAATCATGTGTAAAAATAAAAGCATGTTGAATAGGTTTTAATATAAGGTATGCTTTTAATAAAATTTTTGAAAGTTTATTGTATTTGCAATTAAGGTTTAACTTCAGAATTAAACAATCATGAACATTTTTAGAATACCCATGTTTACATATTGCAGTTTGTGTGTGTGATATGGGTAAAACATTAGAGAAATACATAATACAATGAACAGAACAATGTAAAGCTTTTAAAATAATATGAATTATGTTTAGTATAGTTTAGTTTAGTTTAGTTTAGTTATATTAACGTTCCGTTTGAAGCAACACTAGGGCTATTTTGGGACGGACCTCGTAATTTTGAACCACGGTCAGATGACGAGGACGACACCTGAGCTGGCACCCCCCTCTCCACACCACACCACACCAGCGGAAGGACGTTTGGTCAGGACGGATTTAACGTGCAACAGACCCCCTTACACGACGGTTCTTTGGTGGAATCGAGTCTCGAACCTGAAACCTTCCGGTTCCGAAGCCGAGACCTTACCACCAGGCCACCGCGGCCCATAATATGAATTATGTGTCAGTCAAAATTTGTATTGAAAAAATATTTTGCTGAAAGAACCATTAAGACATTTTTACACAAAATATTTAATTGAAATCTTTGGCAACCATCAATCCCGGTACATCAAATGATCGCCAAAGGCATTTAGTATATGCAGAATAGAATAGATTGTTATTTGTATTGTTACAATCGGTTCCTGCTTAGACATGTATACCAAATATACAATGGACAGAATAATTAATTTTGTAATCCTTTGCATAAATTACAGCAAAGTTAAGAATGCGTTTCAAATTCGGAACGAGATCTATTAAATGAGTGGATTGCTTGCCATATATCTATTCCATCGTACGCTAACACGATTTCTCCAAAGTGCAGGAAGCTAGATAAATGAAATTTGGAATGTTATCATTAAACATCGATATTATAGATCTGTATCAAATTTTGGATTCGACCAATCAAAAGAAAACCATCGGAAATACATGCTCAATTTTCTTCACAATACTAAGCAATTAAATTCAAAATGCGCTGGTTTTCAATTAATTCTGAAAGTATATGTTTAAATGAATTTTAAATGTCAAAGTTTTAAAAGAGTGAGTTAATAATGTGTTAGAATGTGTCTGATTTCATTTTAATAGCTTGCTTTTTTTTTTTAAAAAAAAGCAGTTTTTGACTGAAACCCTTTTCTCTTTTCCATATTGTTTGCATGCGTGCGTATATTCTTCCGTGAAACTCAGTCTTCCTTAAATAATGAATGCCCTGTTGGGAAAGTATTTCCTGTCAATGTATTTTTTTTTTTTGTATATTTTCACTTGGTTGACATTTTCATTATTCCAGAGAACTGAAGGGTCTTGAACAACAGCTGCGGATTTTCAACTAGGCAATTGCTTAAGGTCACTGGGTAGAGGAGAGGCCGCAGACAGATTGATTAGAAAACATCAATTGCTGAGTTACTAAAAAAAAAGTAAAAAATACTAATTCTATGGATTTTAATTAGGACTAGAATATGATTTCACATTAAATTATTAAATAAAATATAGTTAATTATTAGGTGTACAACTTTGCTTTTGACGGGTTTTTTCCCCTAAAATTTGAGACTTTATTCTTAAAAAGCGATAACTTATTAATGATTAAAAATGCTGTCTGTATTTAGCTACTACTTTTTTCCATTTCTTTGGCAGCTGTCGAATATTATCTAAACGATGCGTCTTTTGAAGCGATCCATGAGTCGATCCTCTTTTGGAGTTGTTCACGAGAGCGGAAATGCTGATCAGCCAAGCCGTGTGCCATCGATTGAAACAAAAGGTAATCGGAAGGAGCAAAGTCTGGACAATACAGTGGGTGGGGTAGATCTCCCATTTTAGCGTTTCCAAGTATGTCTTGAGAAGAGGTGGAGCACTGTCATACTAAAGGATAACTTTATTGTGTCTATCTTGGTATTGTCACCGTTTCTTCTTCAATGCCCAGCGCAAACACATCAATTGCGTTTGATAACGCTCCCCTGTGGTGGTTTCGGTCATTTTCAAGAGCTGGTCCCACCAAATGCAGACCATGAACATTCGGTCTAAAGGGTTGAAACCCCTCATGACATATTCTTTCACTAAGAGCAGACTCACTATAAGTGCTTAAAAGTATTCGATTTGTCTGATATACAGTTTTCTTTAACTGGAAGCAGAAAATCAAAACTTTCATCAAATGACGAGAATTCAGTTATAAAACTGACATCTTTGATAGAGAATAAATTTATGATGCACGAACAAATTCACGAACATGACGCTGTGATTACGTTGACAGACGTCCAAGCTTACGGTGGAGCATTTTTGATCTGGTTATTTCAACCAGCATTTATTGCTGTAGCCATATATCGAAAAATGGCGGAAGCGAAGTTGTACATCTAATATTTATAATATATTGGAGAATTAATTATTCGTTTAATTTGTTATGTTCTTTTCCACTTGATAGGTTCTGTAAAATAATAATTATTTAATTTATATTTATTTGGAGTCAACTATTTCCTTCTAATCTATCATGATAATTACATGCTTTTATTTGTAAATAAGGAAACCTTTAGCTGATATCTAATTAATGATTTAAATATACTGATATATATAACGAATAATTAAGGACATTTTTTTAAAACTTAAACTAAGTCAATAACAATTTGTTTTTAAACTAAAAATGTTTCGATATATGAAATTTCATTTGAGCAGACACTGAAAAAGGAACTGCATTACGTGAAGTGCTTAGGGCACGAAATACTTTAATTCGACACCGTAGAAATGTCGGAAATTTTTTTAAATAGTGGCATTTTTTACATTCTAATAATATTTTGTTATAAAATTAATAATTTCAAACAAATGAGCATTAATTATTTTTCCATGATATTAAACATGAAAAGGTAAAAGACAAACTTTAAGCAGAAGTGACATTAACATTCATGTCATATTAAGTCTTCATTATAAAAGATTTTCGAATAAAGTTGAGTTTGAGTCCAATTCTTTAAATATTGCTCTTAAATATATATTTTAAATTACAAAATTGGGACTGGTCTTCATTAAAAATGTTCATACACATAATAAACAAAAGACATTCAATTAAAACAAGACAGCTTTAATACTTGGGTAGTTGACAGAATAATGGGCAATAAATTATATCTAAACGATTTCATTATAATCAGTATTTCGAGCGACTAATAGATAAATAAAAACAAATACATATTCACAAAGTTCATTAAATAAATAAAAAAAAATGTTAGCCTAAAATAAAAAATGTGTAATGCTTCGTCCTCTGCTCGCTTTCAGTCGCCAACCCCGATGCTGTCCTCGCTGTTGCAGATACTCATGTGAGTGGGGTCTGCTTAGGGATGGATTCCCTCTCTCCAGGCCCAAAAACTCAATTCCAAATAAGGAAGAAAAAAAAAAGAAATATTTTAGCATTAGTTAAAATTTAAAAGAAGTCTCATCCTGATTTTAATTATTTCGACAGGAATGAAGAATTAAAACAAGAAACTAAACATTTTCAAATAAATTAAATAAAAACTTTCTTAAAACTGTTAAATCTTTCTTCACATTTTTTTTTCTTCATTTGTTATCGCTAGACGCTCCATTACTTAAAAAAACAAACAAACAACAACAAAACAAACAATGCAGTGTTAACAAGCGTATTGCTTAGGTATTCAGACGATAGTTAATCGTTGCTAGACGAAACTTTTCCGTTACTAAAAAATAAAAATAAACAAACCGAAAAGCTATTCATTAGTATTGTCACAAACGGTGTGTCTAAAAGCAGAATTAACAAATAATATTGTTTTAAACTTATTTGCTATCACTTTGGTATTAATCAAAGTTTTATTTCCCGATCCCCCCTTTTTTTATCATAACCATTTCACCATCAAGTGTAATATAAAACTTACTATGACATAATAAAAATTTACATTAAATATTTCAAACAATATTGGCAAAGGCAGCCTTAAATATCATAGGTCAAGTTACTCGCTATCTACCAATCACAAGGCAAATAAAACACAATGTTTACATTAAAAAAATTATATAATAGGTAGATGTTGGGATAACAGCCTTTCTCGTTATATTCCTCACAGTTTATATTCAAGTCCAAGCTGTTAGGTAAATGTAATATGTATGTAAAAAACATGTTAAGATAAAAAAATATAAAATAAATCATTAGCATCTTAAAAATGTGGAACTAAATTGCCCATCTTATTAAAAGAGAGGCTTCGATATGAACAGCCTAGGGAATAAAATCCTTAAATCCGCCTCAGTTCCAGGGCCAGACTTAAGGGGCACTATAGAAATATAACTTCAGTGAATTTATGTCACTTTGAAATTAAAATACGGTGTGAGAGTAAAAAAAAAAATTATCATGTCCGAAACTTTATTTTTATTTGCTGCCACTAATGTGAAATGGGAGAGGAAATTCATATTATTCCACAGGCGCCAGTTACTTTCGCCATGCACTAAATAGTGGTTGAGGAAAGAAATAATAAGTGAAAGCCTTTAAGATACGCAAAAAAAAAAAAAAAAAAAAAAAAACTGTCTGAATAATGTAATAGCGCGTCATCTCATTTAGTTTCGGAAATATGACACCCTATTAATGTTGCCGATTGTTTCACTTAATACTTTCTATAATTTATCGGTACGCATGCTTAGTGACTGTTTTTCAATTCTATCTGAAGTTTATACATATGAGTCATTTTCATTTATTTTATTTTATTGTTAATGAAGTAAAGTGAAAGTATTGTAATCGTCAAAAAATTGAAATTCGAAATTTTAAAGAATCACCACGTTTCATAACTCCCCAAGTTCGA
>JAPMOR010096039.1:266295-420484 GCA_026543865.1 Argiope aurantia | reverse complement strand
TATATATATATATATATATATATATATATATATATATATATATATTCGAAAATGTCTGTCTGTGACAAATCTGCAGATTTCTATCAAATTTTGAGCAAAATCTGTTCAGAGGAGGTCCGCCGGTCCGGCTGCTTGAATATAAGTTAATACGATAGTTACAAAACGAAGAGAGCTAGATGGATACATTTTGGTGGACAGGATCAAAATTTATATAGCAGACAGATATCACATTTCGGGGAAATCTAATGAGGGGGTTGAAGGTCTGTCGGACTGTTCTTCCAGAAGCATACAAACTCAGGAGCATAAAGCCTAAATATATCAAATTTAAAATGTGATTTTATGACTACAAATGTAGTTTTTAGGCAAATAATAATAATCGGGATTTTTTAATTAAAAAACCCATCTAAAATACAAATTCGATTTTTGGATGCCATTTACAGCATGCCAGGGATTAATCAACAACAACAAAAAAAAAATCTCTCCAGGGCTGGCAATATAGATTCAATAAAAATGATAAATTTACGCCAAAGGTTAATATTTCGCGAATAATGTATGCCTATGCCATGCAATGCATTCTCAAGGATGACACTTTTATGAGAGAGTATGCGAGAAAATTTTGGGGAGACCCAACCTGATGGTTTATCTTAATTATGTCTCTGCTTTTCATGTTCAAGAAATTTGCTCTTGCCGATTAGCGCGTCTTTTTTCACTATGATATAATAATATCAATAAATACCAAATATTAAAACATTTTTTTTAACCTTAAAAATAAACAATGCGACAAGAATTCAAAATGTTATATCCCAACCGCCATCTACCTGCACTACGTCACATCTAACTTCCATCCATCCGACGTGAAAGCAAGGGACGCCGCAGCCATGCAAAGGGCAGTTTCAAACGCGTTCGAGGAAGATCCCTCGGTCACGAAAGCGACGTCTGATGTTTGACGTCACAGAGACGAGTCCTCCACGTGCGAACTGCATTGCGATTTTAGAAGATTCCTGAAGTTCTCTTTACTTTATAAAAGTATATATATTATTACTTTTCATCCGTTTTGATAACTCAAAATGAATAACTGTGGCTTCGAAAGATAAGCAGGGCGTACCTCCCTGAAATTTGGAGGTATATTTTCCAATAAAGACTTTACCCACCACATAAAATTCTAAAACTTTTTGGGCAAGGCCGTGAAATCAAGAGTGCTTCTATTTTCATGTTCAACGCATCACACATGAGTATTTTGTGCTTTGTAGTGTAATAAATAAAAACCGAAATACAATTTGGGCACTTTTTTTTCGGTCAATTTAAACCAAAATTTGATACATAATTATAATGTTAATAACAAGATAAAATGTCTGAAAATTTCATTTATTTAAACTATTGTGATTTTTACTTATCATGTTTGCATACAAACAGAAGTATGGATTTATAAACTGCGAATCCTTTGACAGATGTGATGGATCTACAATTTAAATGCCAAAAATTTTGCATCAAATTTCATTTATTTAAGTTGTAGCGAATTCGAATTATTGCATTTACAGTCATATAAAAAACGCAAACTCTTTGACGGAATTAGTTAGCATTTTTTTAAATACAAATCTATATTTTAGATGTTAAATTTGTGTTGCAAATTTTATCCACTTAGCTTTTCAAGTTTCGCAGTTATTGTGTTCTTTTGTATTCGAAAGCTACATTTCTTGGAATAGATTTCATTTAAAATTTGATACAATATGATGTAAAGCTCACATACCAAATTTCATCCCATTAGCTCAAACGTTATTGAATTATTGTGCTCACAGACAGGGAGTCGGACATAACTCCATGAAATGTGTTTTTCGAGAGGTTCGAAACGAGGAGATTCATTAAATCAAGAATGCTAATTTTTTTAAATTCATATTCGCCGGTTGCAATATTTTCTTTTTGTTTATGAGAAAGTAAAAATATTTCTATGAGTTTTAATGAATTCTAAAATATAGATTATTGCTGAAGTGGTCCAGAAAAATCAGCCACTATTTTATGGATTTCAGGTTTGCTTTTACAAACAATGCCGAGGTTTTTTGTAACCTTTGGTAGCCTGTAGATGTGAATAATTTGTTTTTAATTCTAAGACGCCGATCATCAAATTCATTGTATACCAATCTCAAGCAAAAACGCGAATTAGTGTCTGCCATTCTATAGAAGGCAATGTTTGGCCTACAGCTACTAAATTTGGCATGCATATATTTTCGAAAATGCTCAGGACGAGTTTTTAAAAAAATAAACTAAAACTAAATTAAATTAAACTAAAAATTAAATAAAATTGGGCGGAAATTTTTGAAAATGTTATTACAATTTTTATTTTTTTATTTTCATACTCCATTCATTTTATGTTCTCTAATAATATCTAATTAAATTTCCTTTTTTTTTTTGTTCCATTTCATCAATTGTTTTTTGTTATATCTGTCAAGTCCTTTAATATATTAGAGAAATATTCAGGCAAGCCAATAGATTAGGTTTAAATTTCTTAACTTTTTTCTTATCTTTTATATGTATTGCTCCAATTCACATTTAATATAACTGCTTTAATCTAATTAAACCATACTATTTAGACTTGGAATATGAAAGTAAATGCTCAATGCAATTAATCAGAAATTAAAAACTCAAGTTCCTCATTAAATGCTCTGGTAAATATTTTATCACCAGAGAATTAAATGAAATTTTTGACAAACCAACATCCAAAACGAGACAACAGAAATAAAAGCATTGCATGTTCATTGAAATAATGAAAAATCTCACAAAATAACATTAAATT
The DNA here is from genome assembly GCA_026543865.1 of Argiope aurantia. Classification (NCBI taxonomy): domain Eukaryota; kingdom Metazoa; phylum Arthropoda; class Arachnida; order Araneae; family Araneidae; genus Argiope; species Argiope aurantia. Next base: position 417,696 of record JAPMOR010096039.1, on the reverse strand, counting down.
GTGTAATCTCCAAAGCAGATGCAATAAAAAGTCTTATAGGAATAAGCACTGAATTTAACAACATCTGAAAATAATTTTTTCCCCCATAAGCACAATACCTGCAAAATAATAATTCCAATTTTTTTATAAAGACTAGTAAAATTTTATTTAAAGCTTTATTTTGTAAATAAAAAAGAATAATAATCATTAAAAAAACAGACATACAATTAGTTCTCTCTGCAACTGTTGGAACCTTTATTAATCTCTGAAAACAAAATTAAAACTGAAATATTGAAAAAAAATGTATTCACTTTTTTTTTTAATAAATGGTCTATTTTCAGAAATTTCAGAAGTACTAAGTAAGATTAAAACAAACAGTCTATCTGCCTAGTACTTAATTGGTTATGAATTTCAATAAAATTTTGCATTTTTCCAGCAAGCAAAAATATACTTACATTAGACATATGTATAGTCTAGAGGATTAAATGGGCAGGAATATAGTTTCAAACGAGATGTTATTTAATAAACATAATATATATAATCAATTTCAATGAATAAATATGCACAGTGGCAAAATTCTGACTAGGGAGCTACTAAGGAAAACCATATGCAGATAAGAAAAAAAAATTAAAATGCTATTAGCCTAATAGCCAAAAATAAATAAATTTTAAAAAATATAAATTATAAAATAAATAATATTAATTCTAGATCAAAACTATCACTGACTGATATCAAGCTTTATATCATTTGAGTAAGCTATGCTGACAAAAGAAAATAAATAATTAAAAAATTAACCTATAATAAATCATTAATATCATACCAAGTTACAAATATAAATTTAAACAGATGGGTTCATTAAAAGAAGAGCCTCATGGTGTTCACTACCTACCACCACAAAACATTTAAATCTGCCACTGGTAATGCAACTGCATTGAAAACATATCAGGAACTCTCTGAATAATTTCAGCTCCATTAAAACACTACTGTGAATGGTGCATTTTACATTTCCAACATTTGATAGCATAATACAATAAATGGGTCATAAAAAATAAATACAAAAAAAAATTAAGAATTTTTTTCATGTTACTATACTATAGAAAAGTTGTGAATTGAGAAATAAGACGAGGAAAAAATTAATAAAATTGATGATATCCTCTGCTCCTGCATTGGCGAAGAAAAGTAAAAAGAGTTTAAAATTATAAAAATTTACTTCATCTGTTAATAATATTATCTATTAAGTACTCATTTTTTAATGAATATTTTCTTATTAAACTGTTTTATTCTTTCCAAACTTTATTAAAATTACCTTTGTGAAATTACCTCAACAGTTTTCTGTCACTAATTATCACCAAATATTACATTCATCAAATTGCTAATGAATTGAAAAAAATTAGCATAGCAAAAGACTATTTAGGTCAAAAATATATTAACCTTATTTATTTTCTTTGTTTATGATAACAAATTGAAAAAATAATTAGGTTACTAACAATAATGATGATAATAATTATAATGACAGAAAAAAATCGATAAAGATTAAAAATATTTGTTCTTCATTTCAGTCACCATAAAATTTGAATAACATATAGAAGAATATCCATAATTCTAGATAAATGTCATATTTCAAGAAACACCTGCAAAGAATGTATACTAATAGTAATAAAGTAAAGAAGAAGTCATTTTTAATTCATTCATACTACAGATACTAAATATTAAAAGAAGGAAATATTTCTCAAAGCATATAATTAACTCCTCACTTTATAAAAGCTTAAAATATGAATGGATCATGAAACTGTTTAATAAAACTACTTCAAATAACTGAACATTAAACAAACTTTAAAGGCAATCTTTTTAAGTTACAAATAGATGAATAATCAGAAGTTGTAGGTCTCCATTTTTAAGTTACTAAGTTTAAACTACTCAAAATGAATGTCTGCAGTTTAACTTCTTTTCCTCAATTAAAATAAATAATGATGATGCATCTAATTCACTATTTGTCTGGTGGAAGTACTTGTACAGGACTTGAGAACATCATATTAGAAGTACAGCAATAAAAGGTCGGTCAATTGCATTATCTAGAGAAGTAAAATACTCAGCAATACTATAAGAGAAAATTAAAAACATTTTAATTAATAAAAAAATTGTAATTTCATTATTCTTTATCACTTATCTTTCCTATGCAAGAACAAAAGATAACAATAAATAAATTTTATTACTTCTTTTTCTTGTATTTTTCATTAATTTTCTATATTTAGAGACAAAAAAAAAAAAAAAAAAAAGGCCCATTATTTTAAATAATATTTTTTAAATATTAAATCAGTACTTTTCAATTTTTTTACATTTAAATAAAATCCAGGTTTTTATACAACATTTAAACCAATGGCATAGGAAACTCAATAAGTTTAAAAAATAATTACAACAAATTTGTCAATATGTTTTAGTTGCCCCAGTTATCCTATAAAACTTTATAGTGTCATGTTTACTTGGAGAACAGTACACTGAATGAAAGACAAGTATTTACACACAAAACATACTTTTATTAGAGGAGACATACACATTGTATTAATCTGCATTACTGAAATTGTGCAGACAAATAACTTTCATACATATCATACACATAAGCCCGACATTCATGTTAGGGAAAACAATGACATAGGAATCATTGAGGGGCTTCATTTCTCACCAATAATATAGAATGATAAAAAGGTTTCCAAACATAAATAATATAAACAATAAAAAATTACGTACTGCTAAGTACTTCATGCATGGTTAATTCTCAAGTTAATATACAAAACAAATTTACCATTGAAATGTGGTCATCTAGTAAAAAATTATAATAATCCGAGATGGAATTCTGTTTTAAGCATTAAAAAAGGCATTTTGACAAATCATATCAATTCAAGAATTTTATAAAACATGATTCATACATAAAAAATTCCTAAAAACTCAACAACACATTTCTTTGGAATGGAGCTGAATGTATTCAGATCCTATGAAAGGAATTTTTTTTATTATTATCTTCATTTTATAAACTGGAATTTTAATGATACATAAATCTTTTCCCGATCTACAGGACAAGTCTTGATAACATAAGATGGCAATTAACTTGTTACATAAGACAAATATATCTTAGATTGATAATGATGCATCGATAAATTAATCTGCTGACCTGAAGTTGCATATCTTCACAAAATGTAACATAATGTAGGAGGATTAGGCTTAAAATCAAATATCAAAGCCTGAAAATTATTTTTAAAATAAAGATCTAATTTTCCTAAAATTTTTACTAAAATTGTAATTTAAAATGTTTACATTGTTTTCTGTCATCCTAAAAGTATGGAACCATATAGAAAAATAAAAATAATGATTGACATTAAATATATAATGCTAAATTTGGAAGAAATTAAACCAAAATAATCTTGCCAATATAAATTTTTAAACTTTTCCTTAATATTTACTTGAACATTAGTCTTGAACAGTACAAACATTTATGTTTCAGGCCTTTATGAAATGTTCATATGAACTCGTCTAATATTAGATTAAACTTAATCACAAATTTCCTCAATGTTAAGTTGTCAACAAATGCATTCTACAAAGCATTTCAAAAACAGAAATTGTCCTTCATTGATTTCAAATAAAGAGAAATCTGAAGTTTGTTCAGTCCTTCATAAAAAATTTCTCGGATCTAGCATTATTAATAAAACATATTATATTATATAGACATTTAAATCACTATCATGTCTTTGATTAGTTTATTAATTTAAAATATTAGAGCACTGAACTCTTTTTCTTTTTTTTAATTTGAAAGTAAAATCTTTCAAATAGGATCATATTGCAATAATCTAAATTAGAGATTAAAAAAACAAAAATTTCTATTAACATATATATTAAGTCTATTAACTGTAGAAATGATTCAAAAATTTAAACAGGGGAAAGGTTACTTAACGAAGCTAAAACAAACACAGCGATACCGCACTTTACACATACAAATGTAGTAATTTTTTTTCTCTTTATATTCAAAAGTCAAATAATTTACTCATACACTTTTCTTAAAAGATTTTTTCCTACTTTAAAAATATGATCAAACATGATTATGGATTTAATCACTACAATTGCATGCTAAATCTTAATTTCTCTGTACATTAAAGCTATTCATTTATACTGCCCAAACCTCCTAACATCACAAAGGCAATACAACAACACACATTTGAATAAATGAAAATAATGTACATACAATTAATCAATCATGCAAGGGAAAAAAATTCTACTCCACCAAATGCATAAAGTAGTTCAATATAAAATAATATCACATTTCCTCAAAAAAAAAAATTGAAAAAAAAAATCGGATATTTTTCATTCAACTGAAGGTATGAAATCAAAAGCACTGCCTTCCTGCAGCAACTGCAGAGTAAACAAGCTTCACTATTTACAGTACAAATCATCAAAAGATCCCAAGTCTGCGGAAGGGCGGGGGCGAGGAGAAAGCTTATTATCTCTTGTTGCATATTTACAATCTCTTTCAAGGTGACTTCCTTTTAAATATTACTAGCGACATCCTAGAGTGCAGAGATCAAAAAAGTCTAAGTCCTAATAAAAACCTATGCTGGGGGAGTGATGCTGGTTAACGCGGCTCTCGGCTTCGAAGTTGGTCTGTGCTTGCTGTTTTGGATCGCATGCTCATTAAGTTACTCTTCACCTGCAAAAAAGTAGAAAAATATTAAATACTAGCATATTTATTATTCCTAATGACAGTGATAATAAATAATAAAAGGGTAAGCTAGCAATATATCAATGTACTCAGGTTAATATTTTTTATTATGATATTAACATCTTTAAAAGTTATTAATCATTTCAAAAGATTTCAGTTTTAACCAATTAATATGCAGTATCTTTATCTTCGGAAGTTTTTATTTTATAGCTAAAATAATCTTTTCTTTTTAAATACCAAAAACTTCTGTCAACCAAATCAATGTATATTCTTTAATTCCTAAACAGGTTTCAACAAGTTCAACACCAACCTCAGTTAAATTCTAAAATCAAAATATCATCATTCTGAATTTAATTTTAATTGGATTGAATGAAGTTTACTTTAGTTATTTTCAAAATAATATAAGAGAATCGAAAGTAATCTTTTTTAATATTTTACTATATTTTAAAAATTCATGAATATTTAATAAAAAGTTTTTCGAAATGACTTTCTGAAGATTTTTTTTTATTTATTTAAAAAAGAAACTTTATTTCACAGTTGTCAAAATATCTGCGTTTTTAATTTAAAAACTTAAATGAAATTTATGCTGATTTAATTGGAAATTAACGGATTAAATGCAGGTGATTAAATTTTATGTGTTAAAAATATGCTTAGAACAAAAGTTGCTCAATTTCAAGTAGATTGTTCCATAATCTAAAGAGCAAATTATGATCAAATATTTATAACATTCATTGGTTATGTAGCTGATGAGAGCCATCTTTAAAAAAATGGCTTCTAATTGTCACTGGCTAAAGCAATTTTTAAATTAAAAAATCTTTAATTTGTTGACTTTTTTTTCTCTTCCTTTTTTTACTTTCAGTACTTTAATGTATATTCTTTTATTTTACACATATTTTTTTTTATTAATCATAGTTCGTTTTCAAATTCTAAAAATAATGAGAAATTCGTTTATTTTTCAATACATATAGATAGAGACTTCATTTACATAATTCAAGTGAAAAAAAATCAAACATTTTCTAGAATCATTATGCTCATTACATCAATATTTGGAAAAAGTAATTTTCACTCAGAAAGACAAATAATAAAACCTATATTAGCATCATGATGTAAGTTAAAGTTCTCACTTTGAAAATTCATGCAAAGAATTGTAGATATCTAAAAACCTTTATGCAATTGTATCATTGGTCTAAAAGAATGTTTAAAAAGCATCTAATAAGAGATATTTTTTTTTGTGAAAAAATTTAAAAGCCATAAATGGTAAAATATTTTAAAATAATAGTAGTATATTTCATGAGACCTTAATATCAACATTTATAAATAATAAAAATACAATTTATAAATAATAAAAAGCAAAAGGTGTAGGGAGCTTCTGACTGGCAAAACTCTTATCAATTCTTTAAAAAAACTTTCAAAATTGCAAGTTGACGATTCAAAAAAACATTAATATCCTCAAACCTGCAAAAAAATTTTCCATATATATATTAATAGTTTAGTTCAACCACAAATAATTGCATACTTGCTTATATTCCTCAAGATTAAATTAAGACATTTTTAAAATAATAATGCTAATAAAAATATATACATTCAAATTTGATGATAAAATTGGCTTGCAATTTTACCTGAATATGTATATTCTGCAAAAGTTATCCTACTTGATTTGACTTAAAATATTTACTTTTTAAAATAATACGAAATGCAATCTTTTACTTGCAAAAAAAAAAAAAAAAAAGGGAAAAAAAAAGGGGGGGGGCATTTAAAATGCATTCTTTTTATAATATTTACAAAGTTCCTACAAAACTTTTTCATAGATTAAAGAAAACTTTCCACTTGAAATTTACACAAATTCTGCAATTCTATACATTTTTTTTTAAGATTTTAAAATTTATATGCTCTCACATTATTTAAAAAAATTGAAAACACATTTAAATTAAAAGCTATATAAGAATACAATGTCATATTAAATAAAAAAAATATGTTAAAAAATCAAAAAATAAATTTCTTTATTTAATAACTATACATGCATTAAGATTACGGAAAGATAACAGTTTAGAAATAAGATATTTTTTAGAACTTTTACAGTAACATATGCACAATAAAAAAATGTATCAAAATAATACACATATTATTTAGGCAAAATTTCTCTTCTGATGAGATAAAGAAATAATACATAATGAGAGCAGCAATCCATAATCTACAAAAATAATAATAATAATAATAATGACCAAAAATGGAAAAGAAAATAAGTGCAGCTTTCCTGGCAATGCATGCACAAGAAGAAAGAATTAAAAATAGAGAAAAATACCTGTTCTTCTGAATTAAGCATTGACATTGAGCTGGCTCGTTTCATTCTAAGAGAATAAAAATACACATTTTTGTAATTAAAAATTTTTTGCAGAATTATTAAAAAGGGAAGAAGGAGAAATTTAATTAATACCAAAGGATGCAAAAGAATGACATGGGAGAAAAGCAAATTTTCTACTCAGTAAAAAATACAGAGCAAAAACTAGTGACTCTGGATTACAAATTAAATTTCTACTGATTCCACAAATACTAAAAGCTGGTAAATACAGATCATTTCCTAACCCGATAAACACTCCTACAAATCATCAAAACCTGATTCAAGATGGAAAATGAAACAATTTCTCTACTTGTCCCTTTAATACAAAACAGAAAAGCATGTGTTGTGCAGTAGTGGCATCATTTAAAAATCCATGCAAATAATAATACATATCACAAATAACATCAGTAAAATAATGCTTTAGCAAAAATAAATGTGCATGTAACTGGTTCTGTTAAGTGCAAGAAAAGCAAAAATGGAATATAATAAGATAATATAATACATTAACATCCTCTACAATTAATACATAATCAGCACAAGAAATGTTGAAATCTTTTAAAAGAAAAAAATTATTTTATTGTAAATAAACAATTTGGGGTGCACTTTTTGGAAGAACAGATTTAAAAAAAACTATAAACTAAATAAAATTTCCATGTGTGAAAAAGACATGTATTTCATGACAAAGTATTTATATGAATTGCTATTGATTATTTATAGTGAATTTATTATAGTTATACTCATTTTATATGCATTAATCATTCTAGGACAGCTCACATTATTTATGGACTAGCTTAAAAAATTCAAAAATCAATCTTTTTTTTTTTTTGTAATATAAATGTGTATCATATAAAATGCTAATCATATGAAAATTGTATCATATAAAAGTTAATTAATTCAATTTACTTCATCCGTAAAATGATCAGTAATTAAGTAAACAAAAGTACCATCCATTAACATTTCTAGATATTCAAAAAATATTAAAACCTGTTAAAAATTTCAGTAAGTATTCTTTAAAATTTCTTTGCTATAAATTAAATAATTCTAGATATTTTTGTTTATATTTGCAAATAATTATGAAAATCCCTCAAATATGTAGTAGAAAGCAAATATTATTGTGAGTAATATATGGACTCACGATAATGTACTTAAGTAGTGAATGATATGCCATTTATAACATTCAAATGTTTTTTTATTACACAGAAATCTCCAAAATGACTCATTTTTAAAGAAAATGTTAAAATTAATTCATCTTATCCATACATAATAAAAAAGCCTTATTTAAATATTAAAACAGATTAAATTAGTTACACCATTTATCAATTATTTAAATATTATTTGATAAATTAAATACTTAGCTAAAACAAAATTTAGTGTTTTATTGCAAGTATGCATGACAAGGATCTTCATATCATGAAGCAAAGCTGAGTGCAAAACCTTGAGCGTGATATGTGAAAAAGCCAGTGCACAAAGAAGCTGCTCATAAAAAATAAAATGTTGCAAGTATTCAATTAATTCAATGCGAATCAGTAAAAAATCAAATTAACATTTAATAATAGAGTGCATATTTATTGTATTATGCATCAGAAAGTATTGAGTATTTTATACTCAGAATTTTAAAAACATGCATAGATTTTTCTGTTTCTCATATTTATCAAAAAAAATTCATAAATGGATATTTTAAATTATATATTGAATTAAAATAAAAAGTTAAATGCAATACATGCAGATAGAAGGATTGTACTTAAATTTAATTATTTTAATCATAAAACTTCATCTGTAGAATAAACTTAAACATTAAATTCCGTAAAGATAAACAATAATGTTACTTCAATAACTAAACAATATTTCAAAAAATATAAACTATGAATTTTTTTTTTTTTTTTTACGAAAATGTAGCTCTAAGAAGATTATTTTGTACATTTAATCATTTTTTTATCATAAAGTTTAACAAAAAATTGTGTTAAAAAAAGAAATTTTATAAAAATGATGAAAATTTAAAACAAATTGATGGCTTAGACTGTTATTAATAAGGAAATTGTCAATATACATATGAAGCATTTTTCTCTAAATATATATAAATATTAGAGAAAAATATTATATACATTTAGAATTCCTCATAACTTTAAAATTTTATTTCCATAAAATTTTGAAGTTAATTTTGCTTAAGCCACAAAAATAATAAAAAAAACATATTTTAAAGACTGAAATTTATGATAAAGTAAATAAGAATATAATAAGAAATGTACATAGATAAGAAAAATGGTAAAACTGGAATGAATTATGAGTTTTCTAGAATTTTTCATATTTATAATGATCCTATACAGTTAAATTTTTTAATTTCTAAGTAAGCAGGATGAGTCTATTTTGATCAATATGCAGTTACAGAATTAAAATCAATAATAAGACACAGAATATTTTATTCATTTGTTGAAGTTAAATAACTAAAAATTCACTGACTTAATCATATATGCTACAACAGAGTTTCAATAATATGATTCATGTTCAAATCAATATGTTGTGTATTATTTTTTATTCAACTATGTCTTTTAGACAATGAGTCTTTTATACATAACATAAATTGCCAAAATTAAGTCTTTGTTTCTAAAAAATCTTAATATTTTTGAATAGGGACTTTCAAGCACAACAACAATGTATTAAGAGGAAAGTTAGTGCTTTGAGAAATATGCTTTCATCACTGATTCAATGAAACTATCAGTGAGTGTTTCTGAACAAATATTTTAATTACCAGTTACAATTTTTACACACTTATCTTGGAGAATGGAGCTTTATATAAAAAAATTGTTGCTTTTCATTGCAAATTGAAAGAATAATTCAGGCAATAAAAGCATTAACATAATTAGAAAATGCATTTCAGCTATGTATTAAAATACAATAAATACTTCAATTTAAAATTACATTTTGTTTCATTCTTTATTATTATTTAATTTCTTTCAATTGATATTATTTTACTTCAATAATAATATTATAAAATCAATAAGATACAAATACTTCTTATAAAATAATTTTAACTTTTGGCTCTTTTTCATATTTTCTGGAAAAATATATTGTAATATATATTCAATTGACATAAAAACTAATAAATTTTTAAAAAAGCAAGCATCTACTTAACCAAAATATAAAACAACCTCAAAGAAATTAAAATAGCAGTAAAAAATAAATTTTAAAAATAAACATCCTAAAATGCATGCAATGCCACTACAACACATCCTTTTCTGTAAAAAATAAAACCACACAAGAGCATACCTTGCAGCCAAATCCATGTTGTCATAAGCTGTGGGGTCCCCTTTCAGTTTTAGCAGAAGCTTGGCACTACTGTGTCGTATAGTAGCCCTCAATTTGCTGAAGCTGCTACTTCGTTTGAGTTTTCCATTTGTCTAAGGGTTCAAGTGCAGGTTACAGGTAAGGGTCGCAGTTCAAACAATTTGGAGGAGAGACTGGCCTCTACTAAATTTGCTACTATTTTGCTTCTAGAGTTGCATCAGAGCCATGCACACAGTACAGATTAAGACAAAACGGAACACATCACAACAAGGGTTTGTTTTGACCAATTTTAGAATTTACGTACACATAGTGCAAACAACACAAGAGGAAATGATATTCAAATTAGTGAAACTCTCAAACCTCTTTTGACTGCAAATCTGTTTCGTATCCCATTTAGGAATGAAAAATTTTTCACAGATCCAAGCATACATTATAAGTAGAAAATAAAATAGGAAAATGAAGCATTAATTAATAATCAAGTAATTAGCTAAGAACTTTACTTTTAAGACATTTATGAAATATTTCATAAAACAATGTCTTATTTGTTTATTTTTCTCTTAATAATTTCATGCTGTCAACATTTAAAAAATTCAAACTTTTGTCACTTTACGCGTATAATTAAATTCAGAACCACCGAGTTAAAACCAATTATGTGATTATATTTTGAATTCCTGAGTTTTAAGAATTATTATAAAGGTTTAAGTGACATAACAGCTGGAGCGTTTAATTGATTAATTTGATTATTTCTAAATTTATTGATAATTTAAGATGAAATTGTATATCTTATATGAGCTTATTATATCTTATATATAAGAGAGAATGAGTACACTTGGGATAGAAAATGTGGGATGGTTATAAAATATAAAACTGAAAAATCTGAAATATTTCTTTTGAAATAGCTTTTTTTTAACACCCATAAAATCTACATGATTTTAAATTTATCACCCTTCCCCAGTGAAAACAATACCAAGTTGAAAAACAGTAGCCTCAATAATGATTTCAAAATTCTGTAGGCCACAAAAATTGTTAATTAATGAATGCCAAATTACCAATTCCTATTTTTCACCACATAAAATATTTTATTATTTAGTCTATATATCTATAGCAATATCGCACCTCCCCTCCCCAAAAAAAAGTGCACCAACTTAAAATATAAAGTATCAATAAACAAAAATGCTCAATCAATCTCTATGTCATTTTTATATGTTTCTAAAAAAGAATTGGCACTTTTAAAATGTAATAACAAAAAATGAATCATATTAAGATAATTATGAACTTTAATAATAATTAAAGCTGAAAAAAATTAATGAAAAAAATGATAAATCTGGCATTACATGCATAAAAAAATTGAGCAATAATTTATATGTGAAAAAGAAGGATTATATAAGAGCTAAATGCTACTATTTCTGAATATTTCAACTGAATATCAGTGGCACTGATTTATTAAATTAACATTTTACATTAAAATTATGTCATAAAATGTTCAACACAGATTGAGAAAATTATGATGGATCCCAAAATTTAGGAAATCAGATCAAAAACATTTGAAATGCAAAGAATTTTTTAAATCTTTCAATAAACCGAAGAAAAAAAAATGAAAATAAATAACTGTCAACTTTAAAGAATGATGTAAATGTAACTTAACCAAATGTAACTTAAAATATGCATTCAGGGAAGGATTGAGAACGTCAGGCTGAAGCAAAACAAGCACTAAATATAAAACTACTTTAACAGCGTATATAGTTTAAAATTTGCATTAATTAAAAAAATCAAATTTTTAAAAAGATTATTTTAAACTTAATATGTTTCTAACTTCAAATTTGGTTTCCTGCATTGAGCATTATCAAATATCCCACAAGAAATCATTTTACTAAAACTTATTACTACAAACTTATAATAAAAGGTCTATTTTGTGAAAATACTACACACCTATCCATTATCCATTAGCTCAAGAAACAGACCCGTGTGAAGATTAGAGTCTTTGCAAAGGAAAACATCCTTAAAATACAACTAAACTTTATTTTTGACAGCAAATAAATAGCACAAATCGAAAGTATTTCGCCCCATAACTGTTCCAAAAGAATAAGGTAGGCATAGGCGGCTATCTATAAGAGGAAGAAAAAGGGGAATCAAAAACAACTCAAATTGAGTTGAAAGAAACATGATTACTAAAAAGATATGCAGTCAAGAAAGGCTCTAGAAAATACAATTAATTTTTTTTTATTCGTTTCAATTTAAAGCTTTCAGAAATATTTTAAATGTTCTATTTGTCCAATAAGACAAAGGATATGATTATTTATCTTAAAGCAAATAAATCAGCAATTTTTAAAAAAAGACAAAATTTTAAATAAATCCCCAAACTTCAGTTTAATATCCAGAAAAATCTATGTTGACAATAAATTAACTTCTTTTTACAACAATTTCATGATTAGATTCAAATATGTAATTGCATCACACTCAAGAAATGCTAAATAATTCTCTTGGGTAGAATTAGAAAAACAGTTCAATTAGCAAAGGTCTAGTTATCTTCAAGGACCGAGTGCTTCATTTCACAATAACAAATGAAGCTCAAATGCCATAAAACAAAACTATGACCATCCTGTTTGTGGAACCAGTATTGTTTTTGTTTTGCAAAAAAGTCATAAACTAACCTTAAATTCAGCTAAGATGAATTCTTCTTCAAAGTAAATTACCATACATAAAAATACAAAGCAGTATACATATAAATTGGAAAACAAGTTAGATGATAGAATAAAATGCTTCACATGTGATATTTTACATCACATATTTTATTCACATGTGCCATCTCACATGTGATATTTTACATTATGATGCATTTTAGACCTATGAGCACATAACCCATCTTAATCTCATTTCCTAATTAAAAAAAAAAAAAGAATATGTGTTCCAAAAGTTTACAACTGATTCTTAAAATAAAAGGCACAGATTACGTAATAGGATTGATATTTTAAAATCACCAGTAACTACTGATAATTTTTGCATGATGTGAAGTTAAATGTATGCAATACTTACAATAAATCATATAATGAACCAACAAGACAAATTTGTTATTAAATATATTTAAAACTGAACTTTCCAGTTTTAGTTTTCTCATGAAGTTTCTGAATTTTACGCATTTCATGTTTATTATTACTGATGCTTTGTTCTAATTGTCAGAAAATCTTTATTAAAAATAATGCACAATGTACTTGCTGACAGAGGTAGCATTTTTTTTTAAATTCATCTTCACAATCTAAATGGATATTTAAAGAAGCATTAATTAGATATCTATAATAAATTAGAGTAAAAAGGAATTTCTTTTCAATAACCAATTGGTAAATTAATTTTCCAGCCTTATTAACCATCTTAATTTTTAAAGTAAATTTAATAAAATGAATGTTTTATATAAGTACAGAATGTAAGGATCAAGTGCTTAGAGTAAAGTGAGATACATACTTAGGAATGATTATGAACAGAATTAATAAAGGGGAAAGTAAAGCAGGAAAGACAGATATTTATATATACAAACATGCAATGATAGGGGGAAAAATATGAGAAAAGCCCAGGAAAAAATATATATATTCCCTTTTATAACACACAGATAGCATAATTATCGGTAAAACAAATGCAACAGAGACATAATTTAAACAATGTGCATGGCTCTAGTTCTTAACTTCTGCCACAGGTGTGTTATTCACATAAAATAAATTTTAAAAAAAATAAAGATAGAAAGGAAAGGTAACATGCTTTTATAGCCAAATAGAAGAAGTCATTTGGATGCAGGTTATTTAGAAAGCATCTGAAATAATAAATTTAAAGCTGCCTTTAATACAGGAAAGAAAAAAGAAAAAGAATGCAAGAATTAGATTGAAAAAAGTACAAAAAAAGTTTCCACTTTTTTAAAATAAGCAAAAATTAATATTTTGTTTTCTATTTTCAACATCTATGCGAATAATAGATATGTTTTTAATTTATATAAATAAATAATCATTGCATTTTTATTCTTGATATTATCTAATCCAAAGTTATTAAAATACCTCCGGAAAGATAATATCCAAATCTCGGAAACAATTTCATGATGTGGATTATTTTATTAGTTTCTCATTTTTAATGTTTTTAAATGTATAAATAAAGGATAATATACATCTATAAACACTAACTTCTTTGAAATCTGAAAAAATATTTAGAAAGATAAATAGTTTACAGCAAAAAAAAAAAAAAAAAAAAAAAAAGAAGCAAAAAATGAGAAAATAGGTGTTTTTTATACTCTGCAAAATTTTGTACTGTGTGCATGTACTTTGAAATAGAAATCTTATATATTTTAATGCATTAAAGTAGCAGCAACGGCATTTGAAAGAAATTGCATCTTTTTGTGACTGGGAGTATTATAAATATTTTTTTGTATAAAATTTGCCATTATAATAAATTAAATTAACAGGTAAAAAGGATGAAGAAAACAAAAAAAAAAAAAAGAACTGCATGATAAAACATGCTGAACCAAAGTATAGAACAGAATAAAAGAAAACAAAAGTGAAACTCAAATAAAAAAAAATTAAAAAAAATGAAACTTCAAAAAGGTACTCACACAAATATCAATTAATGTAAAGTATATTATAAAATAAACAGAAATAATAAGATCAAATTTTTGATCCTGGTAAATTATATTTATTGAAATGTATTAAATAAAATTTACACAACTAAAAATGAATAGAAATAGACCATTCAGAAAAGACTACGGGATCCCAATTTTATGTTTTTATTTATGTTAGTAAAAACAATAGTAATTTATCTTCATCAGCACATTTGACTAATGAAGATAATAACTTAACCAAAACTCTGTTAGACAGCATTTTGCCAATAACTGGAACCAAGATTGCTACTCTCATTATGTTAAAACTGGAATCTGATTTAAATAGGGAACAAAAAGAAAGCATATTAATTTTGGAGAGCCATTTATGTTGTTAAATAAATTGTCAAATTAATATTCATATTAACTAATCTGAAGTGAAAGTTGTGTTATAACACACCTGAGGGTCAGAAGTGAACTTTCCTACTTAAAACATGTTTATTTTTAAATATTTTTAAAAAGTTTTAAGCCTCTCCTCTAAAAACAAAGTAACAGATAAAAATGCAATAAAATGAAAAACATAAGAAACTCAAACTATATAAATGAAAAATGGTCAGGGGGGAAACAAATCATGCTTTCAATTCACATTACACAGGAAAGGAAACACAAAACAATAATGCAACAAATAAAATTGTATTCGAAGTACCTTTCACAGAAATTCAAATAATATTATGTGACAAAATGCTTTTGAAAGAGTTTGTGATACAGTTATAAAATTCATAACCTATTAATTTAGCTAAAACCAGCTAATTTTGGAATAGTTGGATTATGATTTCTAAATTAGTAATGTAAAAAAGAATGACAATATCTTTCCGAGTATTACTTTTTCCGAGTTTCATCCTTCTGATAATTCTATATAAGCACTCTTTATGATGATGTTTCATTTCATTAAAAGCAGTTAGCAGCAAAGAGAGAAAAATCACTATGTGCAACTGATTGGTAAGAACAGAAACTGTATTTTGCCTTTAATTAAATTTTTTTAGCATGCAAGGTGTAATCATGAAAGAGTTTCAAAATCAGATATTATTTAACTAATTCTACTTGTATTAAATTTCATACAAAAGCAAAATAAAAAAAAAATACTTTTACACTTTAAACATCTTTTACATAAAAACATATTTTAATATGCCATTATTAAATAGATAAAATTTTTCAACTATGCGCTTATATGTTTAAAAAAACATTAGATGCACTTGTTAACAAAAAATTAGAGAGGTTGAAATAAAATTCTGAAACATCAAGGATGAAAAATATTATGTTCAACTTATTATAAATGTTTAAAAAAATCCTTCAAAGCATTAAATAACTTTGTTTTTAAGAAGAAAATTAAAGCAAGTACTGTAAGTTAAATGAAAGGCAAAATTTTGAAAATATATTTATTTGCAACATACAATTAGCTGCTAATACAAAATGTTAAAATACACATTAATTTAAGAACCAAACAATCCTCCAAACTCTTATTAACACTAAATTACTCTACAGCAAAGGGCAGACAGTAAGGAAACATCAAATAATTAATTAATGAAAACATATGCTTTTAGCAGAGTTAGCAACGGAAAAGCAACTATCAGCCATAAAGCAATTCCTATTGCATATTAATTAGAATATTAACTTGCTCTTGTATAATGATTTCTGATTCCTTAATATTAATTACAGAATCATTTCTGTTCTGTTTTTGTTCAGTTTCACCAGTCACCATGAATATTTTTTATATGTCCACACAACTAAATTAAATATGTACATTCACACTCACCTAATAAATGCAGAATTATTTTCAGTAGATTGAAGTAAATGGTACACTTAAACTATTCTTTTCTGAATTTAAATGGTTTTGAGAGGGTTCTTGCAGCGCTTTGAAGGGTCCCTAAAAAGTTTTTTTGGTCCTAAAAAGTTGTTGGGAAAAATTAGAAACTATTAATAAACCCAAGAAAAAGGTTTGGTTAATAATGAAAACAAATAAAAGTTAAATAAAAATAAAATCATAGTAAATAATAAAGGGATATAAAACCATATCCAAATAAAAAAAATAAAATAAAAATAACTATTTAGGGGTTGTGACCATAACGCAAGGGGTAATGAATAAGTAACCAATTAGCCTGATGCTCATAAATTATCATAGAGATAGAAAGAAATGGAAAATAACAAGCTTCACCATCACCTTTGCTTTGTGAATAAAACTACAATAATTAAGTATTTTGTTGGCTTCATTTAATGAAGAAATATTATAAAATTCCTAAGAACAGCAAAATGAATCACAAATTAGAATGAGAATTTATCAAAATGGAAATATCTGAAGAAACAAATCATGCATTTTTTTCATTGGCTAAAAAAAGAAAGCGACAAAATAACGGACAAATGTATTTAAACAATCAAAACCTGTAGTTCAAGTCAACAATAAGATTCAGGTGAAGCAACCAAGCAATGTATTCAGCGGAAGCAATGGCCGAAAAGATGCACAAAACTGGTTCATCACAAATGGCAGTTGCTTACTAACAGAAAAGCACAAAATCAATGTCAAGAAGAAAAAAGAAGAAAATTCATTTGGGGAAATTTTGAATGATTGTTTTTGCTTTTTTTTTTCTCTAATTAATTCTTTTTTAATAGCTACCATGTAAGAAGAAAGTCACCGACAGATCAAAAGAAAATGCAATGGTACAAACACGCCTTAAGGTCAAATGTTTGAATACACATCAATAATGATCATGCATAAATTTTCATATTTAACCATAATATTTTTCACATTAACTCTATTGCCATATCAATTAGTTGAAATATCAAAGTAAAAACTATGTCATCAACGAGTAGAGATATAATAAATAATTGCAGTAGGTTTTGGAATATCAAAATCTCAATTTATCACAATGTTTAAAAAAATCCTTTATAAACAATACAAGCATTAAACAATTAAGTATGCAATTTAATTAAAAGACTTAACATCTGATAAGATGATTTTTAAAAAATGAAGAATGTTTAGACTTCTAAATGCATTTAAAATAGCTTTCAAAACAATATTAAAAGCATTTGATAACCCATGCCTGTAACTATATAAATTACAATTCTATTAAAATGTAAAAATAAATTTCTAAAATGTGGTTGTTTTTTTTAATCTGCATGCAAAATATAAAGTTTAATTTCAGAAATCTAAAAATGATAATTACAAGAATGCATGCTAAACAACTTATATATACATTAATGATATGAAAAATATAACTAAAAGGTTCCAATGTCTCTAATTTTATGAAAAATACATTCTCCCATTTCAAATGAGAAATAAAAAAAATAAAAAATAAACCCTATTATTTAAAAAAGAATATCACTGAATACTGATTAATACAGAAGTTTTTTTTTTTTTTAATCTAATGACAAAACCTATATATAAATTTCGAGAAATATTTAAATGTTTATAATGGAATGAAAGAAGTTAAAAGCAGTTCTACATATAGGCATCTATCAAAATGAAAATGCATATACTTATCAATACCTAATGTTGTTTTTATTAATTTAGAGCAGAAAGAATTATTTTTAAATCATATTTTTATATTACATTCATTTATTTAATAATCTAATACTTTGATTACTTATTCAGTGAGTGCACAAGAGTATCTCAGTATTATCACTACAGTTTCAGATATTTTTTTATTAGTAATCCTTTCATCATTATCCTTTTTTTATTAGTAATAATATTGACAAACAAACAGGACATTATGAAGAAACTACAGAATTTTTACCTTCAACTTTTAGGAGCATTAAAAACTTATTTCTTCAAAAAAAAAGTCTTTTATTGAAGAAACAACTTACAAAAATGGATGGAAAATCGACACATAATATTTTCAAATTTTTTAATTATATAAAAAAAAATGCTTACACTTTGAAGTTTTTCATTTAGCATGTTTCAACTAAATAATGAATGAAGATCATATTCAATTAGTTTCTTTGTAACAAATACAAAGAAACTATTTCTAAAATTTAACAAAATTGTAAGAATTTTAATAAATCAGAAATAGAATATGTGTTTCATGAGAAATAGAAAGGAGAAAGTTTGGAAATATAAGCAGCAAGGATAGCTAATAATTATATTAATCAATACTAAACAAAGTTTGGCACCTCCAAATTAAAAAAATCTCTTCTAATAATAAAGATAAGTGTATGTTGGTCTAATGTCTAATTAAACATACAACTTGGTATGTACACTAATTGGTATGTATGTCTAATTAAACATACAAAGATAAGTGTATGTTTAATTTAAAACAATTAAATTTAGTACATACGTATTTTAGAACATAAAAATGTGCACTTCAGAGGAAGGTTTTTTTTTTAATTTAATTACTTAAAAAAAATTAAAATTTTAGGCCTCTCATTATAATTTCCAAAAATATTACAGCATAAAAATAACTTTCATATTACTTAAAAAAATTTTCAAAAAATAATAATAATCTTTTTAATGATTTCAATTATTTTACTGCATAATTTTTTTATTCATTTTCTACTGATTTTTTAAAACTGATTTTCAAAAAATAATTTAGCATATTTTACAACAATATATTTCATTGCAGCAATTAATATTTCATTCTGGCTTTTTTTTTTTCCTATTGCTGATGATCAAAATATAAAGATACAGCTTATTTTTTCATGTTGAGAATGTCTCAATATAAAATAGGTTTAAAAAATTTAAATTTTATAGTACTAACAATTAAGCAATGGTGAAATTTTTTTTTATAATATCTTCATTTTTACATATTGTTACTTTTTCCTGCGATATAATTTAGCGCATAAAGGTATTAACAGATAATTAGAGAAACTATATAGCATGGCCAACAAAACGACATATATCTTCTAGATTAGAAGGAGTTGCATGCCTATCAAAATTTGAAGTTTAAAAGTACTGAAGAAAGTGAGAAAGACATTAAAATAAAAATTTTAAAAAACGCAAAAAATTTAATTAAAACTTGCAGCAACAGTTACACTGTGCAAATCATTTGGTTACCAAAGGCAGCTATCAATAAATAATTCTACAGAATACAATAATACAAATATTGCTTAGTAAAAATGTTTCCTCTTGTGTCTGCCCCCTTCTGTAGAGCAAGTAATTCGACTATGGAATAGTGGAGCAAAATGAAATGAGAAAATAAAACTTACGTCATCAGCTTCACTACAGTGGTCATACGCCATACTGTCCAGAGATTCTCGAGAGCCTCTTCGGCTGAAGTCTTTCGATCTTCGCTTATCTTTAGGAATAGCGGTCAAATCAGCACTTAAAAAATGAGGCGACTTACCCTGTCTCCCTGAGTCTAGAGCCTAAAAGAATGCAAATATCAAAATATGTAAAATTTTTAAAAATTTGAGAACATATAGATACTAGAGGGGACATCTGTACAAGTTTAATCCTTCAAGCAACCAGTTCGAGATGAGATTGTAATACAGATAAATTATAATTTTGGATATGTAATCAAAATTTAAAATTGCAAGCTTATTTTACGCATGTATTATTCAGAAAATTACTAAATATGAACAATTTGCTTTCCAACTAAATATGAAAACATAAAAAGTTAAATCAGCAGTTAAAGAATTAAAAACTACTTACTCTTTTGAGTAATTTAAATTTATCATTAAAAATAATATGGTATTATGTACAGTAATAAATATAAAATAAAGACGTGCAGTTTACTTATTGCATATTTAGATTGTTTCTTAATTAACAACAGAATAATGTAGTTCCAGAGCAGTAGATGTTTAAAAAAAATCACAAGAATCCTTTTTTTATTTTATTTGTCCAAATAATAATTATTAACTAGAGCTATGCACATTAAAATACAGTTAAGAAGTTCCATATTTAAAATATGAACTATTTCTACTAATGTTTTGGTGCAACGCTAACAATTTTTATTATAGTTCCACAATTATCAACAAAATAAGTATATATTCATGTTATTCTTTTTAAGAACATCCATTATTACTGATATACTATCATAAACAATCTTTAAAAAAACAGAAATATCAATTTTTTCCTTAAATAATTCACAATAAGCCCAAATCATAAAAGTTTATGTATTAGACTTATCAAGGTGCAGTTATGAAGAATAGAGATAAAAGTTTTCTCCCTAAAAATTTTTTGTTTAAATTTCACAAAGAAAAAAAAAAAAGGGTACATTAAAACTTACTTAAACTTTTAATTTTATGATAAATGGAAAAACAGATAAAACATAACAAAATAATTTAACCTTTTTGAGTTTGAAGGGATACATTCAAATTAATGCATTATGAAGCTATTTCAAATCCTTCTCAAAAGGGTTCATACAGTAAATTATAATAAAGTCATAATTAAAAAGAGTTGCAAAAAGGAACAATTGCTTTTCTTACATTAATTATATAGTTTATAAATATATTTTTCTTTCAATGTATTTATAGATTATATAATTAATCCATGCATTTTGAGTAAAATCTACATAAATACCATAGCCCTTAATTAATAAGATTATATATAAGCAAGATTTTAACCTCTTTTCTAGCCCTCAATGCACAGTCTTCAAGTGTATCAGCAGCTTCATATTTGCCCTGCCTTCTATATAGAGCTCCCAAATTCTTCAATGTTGTTGCTACCGTAGGACTAATAAAAAGCCATGATTAATATATTTAATTATTTATTTACACACACATATATATAATGAGCCAAAGATACATAATAGTTACCTGTCTACTTTGGCAGCTTTATGCCATCCTCCATACTCGCCATAAGGAGAATTTTCTTTCTGTTTATTTTTATTTTCTTCCCTTTCTTCAGCTACTTGCCAAATTGGTTTATTTTCTCCTACAAATGGCAGAAAATATTAAAATGCTTATAATAAAAAAGAAAAGTAAAATAATTTACAGACAGAGAAAAAAATTGTTAAGACTTCCCAGATATAAAGCCAAAAAACAATCTAAAAAAATGCATCCAGCATATTATAATAATGAAATCTACTTATTGAATTTTTTTAATTAATTTCTCTGCCTTTTTATTTTATTAAACCTTAAAAAGAGTAAATAAACTGATTATAAAAGAATCGAAATGCAGTGCAAATAAATATTTGAAAAAGAAAAAAAAAAAAAAAAAAAAAAATCTCAAAAAAGAAATACAACTGCTTAAAATTTGGAATTAAAATTAGGATTTTATTTTAGACAAAGACTTTGAGAAACCCCTCAATCTATACTTATAATAAAGCTCAATGTGTGTGTGTGTGTGTGTTGGCGCTCTACAGGCCAGACCATTCAATCTACAGCTACCAAATTTGGCACGTGTATACTTTGGAGCCCGGGAATGTGCACCTGGGGGTAATTTTTTCGAGTTTTTAATTAGAATTTTATTTATTTAAAAATTAAGCGAAATTTTGGCGTGTTTCTGCCATAACTTCCGAAAATATTACCGCACAAAAAAGATTTTTACATCAAGTTAAAGATCAAAAATTTATCTTTTAAATGATACCGATGTTTTGACCTTAAAATTAAATTTCTATTTTTAATGAATTTGTAAATAAATATTTTAACTATATTTTTCAACAATTTTTTTCGTACAAAATAAAAATAAAATTTAAGCTGCACGAGCACGTTTCGCATTCATGGGAAAAAATTAGCTTTTTTCAAAGTGTTGCCATCACATTGATTAAAGCTCCAATTAAAAATAAATTAAATCTATTTGGAAATGAAATCTGCAAAAATATAATTTTTGGCACATGTCTGTAGGAAATGAAACAAATATGAAATATTATTTTTTCTAAAAAATAAATTCAAGAAAAATTATTTTAAGATCTTTTACACTCTCTATATAAATCAGTTTTATTTTAAGGCAAGTTTTGTTTAATATGAACAAGATATCCATTCAAATCAGGGCCACACAGCTAATTTGTAAACCTTTAGTAAGACACAGATCTGCTAAAATGGTCTAAATGGAAAATGATTATATTTTATGCAACTTGATTCAATAAATGCTCTAATAAATAACGAATTTTTGATTTTACATAAAGCTTCTATTGTGGAAATCACGATTAACAAAATGTTCTTGAAACACTAATATTTTAAATAAAAAGAGTTAATTTCCAATCAACTAAATCAATCACTTAAACTGACTCATTAATGAAAATTTGAATATCACTATTCTATAAAAAAAGGATAATTTTAGATTTTTTATCGATCGTTTCAAAGAAAATACGCCAATCAGTGTGCAGGTTTCTCAAGATTAATTGGTCTAAGATTATGAAAATGTTGAGTTTTTCTGAATTTTTAACATTCAAAACTTCATAAATAAGTCTTAGTTGATTCTGGAAAATAGAAACATTCATTCATTTATTTAAAATTTGGTGTGTCCAGAATATTTTTCAGAATATGATACCTTACTGCATTAAATTTAGACTTCATAATTTTTGAAATATATTTATAGGCCATAACAAAATATTATTACTGATTTCATTTCAATCCTTTTGAAAGCAAAACAAAACTGAATTTTATGCTGAATCTGAGAAATTTTTGTTGAATTATTCTTTGAGATATTACATAAATTACGAAAAATATTTTGTAGTTCACATAAGACATATACTGAGAGATTCTGTTTGCAATACTCATATTCAATAATAATAATAATAATAAATAAATAACAATAAAGATGATAAATAAAATAAAATAAAACACTTGGTTTTATTAAAAAATATCTTTATATTAATTGCAATTTTATCATTTCCACTTTAAATTAAGGTTCAAGTTTTACCGGAAATGACAACAAATTAGCAAAATATATATAGTAAATTGAGCGAAACGATCTAAACAACAGTATAAGTTTAGTATGACTATCAAAACTTGAAGATAAAAAATGTTTTGTTTGAGAATCTATAACGAGACCAGTTACTTAAAATATTTAATTGAAAATTGTAGTGAGCGGTAATACTGGTGAACCGGCTGGTCGCCAAAGGCGGCTAGTGAACATATAAAATAAAGAACTCAATGCATATCAATAATTTGAGATTATATTAATAGTTTGAAACTGGTCCAATAATGCAAATAAAATTCAAAGTAATAAACTTATTGCCTTTTTAGCAAAACATAATTTTAGATATTTGCTATCAAAAATTTTAAAATAATGGAGCTTTAACTACATTAATTAAGAGAAATTAAAATAACAGACAAAATGCCCAAAATAAATTAAAAATCAAATGAAAATACATAAGATCTAAAGTTTTGAAACATGCACATTTTTTTTTTTTTTAAATTTTGATGCTAAATAGATAGAAATAACAACTCTGATTTAATATTCCAATTGAGAAACTAAACTTTTACTGAGTTAAAATTATGAGAACAACACACATAACAATACCAATATTTCAGGCAAATATAGGATAAAATAGTTTTTCTAATCAAAACGGGAATATGAAAATGCAAAATATGCACACAAAAAAATTATTTTTAAAAAATTGAAAATTGGATGATATTTGTAATCAAAGATTATGCAATCTAATTTTTAAAAAACTATTAAGATACTATTAATAAAAACTATTATTATCTTTTAATAATACAAGTGTTCCATTTAGAAGTCTGGATAGCAAAATGAATCCATAATGGAATCATTTGTTCTACCATCCTGAACACATTATAAAATAATTTTAGTTTGACTTGCATATTGGTATTTAAACCATATATTTTCTAAATGTCAGTACAATTTTGTAAATTCATTACCTATTTAATTAGTTTAATTTTAGCACATTAATTTGAGAACATTAGAAAAAATTAAATTTTACAAATTAAATAAACTAAATTTATGTAATTTATATTATATAAATTTTGAAACAAGTTTCCTCACCTTGGTTCAGGATTCCCAAATTTCCCAAGTGAAAATACAAAAATATTAACTCGTAAACGTTTACATTGAAACATTTATGAGTTACATTTCATAATTCATAAAAGTTTACATTTAAAGCATTTTCTTAAAAGAGAAGCCACAATAAAAATAAATAAAAATTTTATTCAGAAAATCTAATAGGTAAATTTCAATAATTTAAAATATCCACAATTTAATTCATTCAATATTCAAATATAAGATTTAGAAAATATTGAATTGTAGTTTATATAATGATGGCAAGAAATGTTACTAAATTTCATAAATCAACTTATGAGAAAGATAACTGTTCTGAATTAATTAAAGACTGCATTGTCTGCTACATTCTAACAAGGAGTCTCGTATCTTTAACAACATGTTAAATTCTGCTAATTTCCCTTCAAATGCTGGAAACAACTTGATAAATGAACTAAATGCTTGGAAACAACTCTCATAGAAAATCTCCATCAGGCTATTATTACTATTAAGCACCACAGTGTGTTCCTAAAAAAGAAAAAAATCTGAAATTCTACAACTGTGTCTCTTTATAATAAGACTAAATTTTTAAGGAGAGTTTCTGACTTTCAGTGGGTTATATTCAAAGCTCACATGCTAAAGATGAATTTGGTCAGTTGAAAATGAAGCAGAGTAGAAAATTAATGGAAGGGAAAATACATTAGAATCAATGACATTTCAAACTGACAACAAGTGAAAAGTTGTGTCACCATGTGTGGCTTAATATGTGATAATATCTGATGAACTTTAAGCAATTATATAATTAATTATTAAATTATACTACATAATTTAGAATAATTGTGGGTCAAATAGTTAAACTAGCAAAGAATAATTATATAGAATAAGGCTTTCAATGTATTGTCAACTCAAACTGTCATTGATTAGAATAATAAAGTAAGATTTATTAAACATCTGATAAAACAAACAATAGAAATAAATTCAAAAAACATTTTATTACCATCGATACTCCCAAATTCTCTTTCATGGGCTCTTGTTAAAACTTGTTTATATAAAATTTCAGCTTCCTTGTATTTCCCTTGTTTCAGATATGCAGATGCCTATGACAAATATGTGTTAATACTTATAATAAATTTACAATTATTTGGCAATAAAAAATAATAATAAAACTTTAGCAAAATTACAATTCCCCAATACATGTACATGATGTCTGTAAAATAAAATCATTACTATTATATATTTTTCAATTATAACATATATTAATTAACCGTAGAATATGTTAAATTGCTTTAAAAAATAAAGTAATTCTAAATAAGCTATAAGAAACTATTAAAATTCAAAAAGTGCATACCAAATTATTTTTTGTTTTGGCAACATTAGGATCATCAGGTCCCAAAGTTTTTTCATAAATTTCAAGAGCACGTTGGTAGTATCGTTCTACTTCTTCATATTTTCCTTGATTTTGACATAGTAATGCCAAGTTATTAAGCTGCTTCGCAACGTCGGGGTGATCCTTCCCAAGAACCTATAACATATAAAATTAACAGAGTAACATATTGGACTTAATCACATTTAGAACAATAAAAAACAAATTATTTTTCAAAAAATATTTATATTTAGAAAATGAAACTTACTCTTTCTCTGATTTCTAAAGCCCTTTTACATAATGGTTCTGCTTCTTTGTATTTGCCTCGTTTTCCATATAAAACAGCCAAATTGTTTAAAGTTGCAGCAACCTATCAATAAGATGAATCCCTTTATTAGAATATTTAATGCAATATCTTTCCAAGGGAATAAATAACTTTTTCCCCATTTTCATAGTTTAGATTAGTTATATTCATTGTATAACCCCTTTAAATTCCATGGATAAAGTATTGTTGACACTTTAGAGCAATAAAAAATTTAACAAAAATAGTACTACATTTAAATTATAATATTAATACACCTTAAGGTTTTGGAAATCATATTCTAATATTAAAGGAATGCATTTTATAAATTTCTGGAAGTAGGGAATTTTTACAAACACATGTTTAAAAATTTTTGGTAAAAAAAATATCACATTTCTCTTAAAGAAAAGAGAAATAAAATAGTTTCTAAAAAAAAGTCTCTAAATATATATATTGATTCTATAAAAAGTCTGCCGTCAAATTATACTGCTTCAAAACAGAAATCTTAAAATAGCAAACTTCCATTACATTCAAAACTCAGTTCTTAAATATAATGTATAACACTTTGATTATGAAGCTCTAATTCAAACTGTATACACATCAAAACAAAACTTGTATTATATTTATGTCATAGATAAAATTAACATTAATGTTTAAGAAATATTTTATACATACAGCAGGATGATTTTCTCCTAATGTTTTTTCCCTGATAGCAAGGGCATCATTTAATAAATTAGCAGCCTCCTTGTATTTGTTTTGATCCCTGAAAAATAAAATTAGATAAAATGCAATATCTCCCAACCAACATCAACAGACAGACATTATTATGAACTCTGAAATGAAATAACCAGGCAATGAAATAATCACTACATAACTCATAACATTTAAATCATTTAGGTATAATTCTTTAAAACATTTTTGTTGATGGGAATTAAACATGAAATGTGACTAATCAATAAAAAATCATATGCAAAATAAATGAATTTCAAATTTAAAAAAAAACTATTTCAATATTAAGATAAATTCTAAAAAAAGTTAGATTTACTATGTATTTTATATCAAAAAAAGTATCATCAAAAAACCTTATTTTATGCACAGAAAAAGTATTTGCATATATAAATCTCAGTTAGTTTATCTGTTCAATACAAAGGACCTTTAAGAAAATAGTGAATCAAATTTTATCAGGAAAAAATCAATTTGACAATGAGAAAAAAAAATATGTGGTGTATCTATCACTTTAAGCTAAATAGTCCTAACTATGTTCCTGACTCATAAAAACAACAAATATTTTTGAATAAAATTTAAGTTGAAACAATTCTCAATTAACATCTTAGATAATAAAACTATATTTAAAATGAAAGATATTTAATTTCAAGGACTATAGCCCCAAGACTTGCAGAATCAAATTTGCAGATCAGATAATCATATTTTTCTAACTGCTTTCAATTTGAGATTCACTGGCTATAGAAAATTCAGCAGTTGAGATTTTTACATCACTGGAGCAAAATATTACTATTTCAAACTGATGAAAAGATTATTTTTAAAGCTGTAAATTTTCCCATCTTTGTTATTAACCTGTTTAAAATTAAGGGATTATCTAATTTTTTCATGCACAAGACAAAAAAAAAGTTTTTATTTACAGAAAAATATTTTACCTGTACACTAAAGCAAGAATATTGAGCATAGTTGCAACATCAGGATGATCATGTCCACTAGTTTTCTCAAGATCTTCCAATGCTTGCTTACAGAGTGGGACTGCAACTTCATATCGACCTTGAGAAGCATATTGTATCACCAAATTATGAAGTGTTCGTAACCGAGCAGGTATCTCATATCCTGCATTTGCAGATACAGACATCTGTGTTGATGGAGTTGGAGAAAGTGCTGGGAAAGAAAGAAATTAAAGCATTGTTATCCTTTTGAAAACTCATATATTAATTAACTAAAAAATTTTAACACACACACACACACACAAAAAAAAGTCAATGTTTTATGGTCCTAACTTACCTTCATGGTGAGCACTGTCATCATCATCTTCAGGAAAACCTAGATTCAAGGGTTCATCACTATCTGGTTTCTTTTCAGATACATTTTCTTCACTACCCTGCTAATATGGACACATCCAATAAGTAAATTAAAAACTGAGCAGCACATCAATTTTGAAAACTGAATAGTTATCAAATAAAATTAAATTCAGCAATAATCAAGTAACATTTTCAGTAAAGGACATATATAAAAATTTGTAAAAATATCAAAGTTGTATTTTTGATATTTCAAAAATTATTTCAATTTTCATTCATAATAAATAAAATATGTGGAAATGAGAGTTTTAAAGGAATTTTCTTACATGTTAATTATTTCATCACAAGAATTTTTAAAATGCTAAAACTTCTTTTCCAGTATACGATAGAATTTTTAATTTAGTCTGTATTTATTCAGTTATGTTTATGATAAAACTGCATGCTTGGTATTCAGCAGATTAGTTTACAAGATACTGAAATTTTCTTATTTTCACAATACAAAACAATAAAAGTTTCATATCAACTTTAATGATATATCTTTATACTTGATGAATCTGTAAATTTGTGCATAAATTTGGACAAAATATTTTAATGAATTTATTAATACAATTTGAAATAAAATATTTATATTTGAAAAAATTAGTAAGAAAATTTATATAATTTTTTTTCAATTGAATTTCAACTATAGATGCAGATAAAGATGCCCCTTCCTTTTCAGGTTACTTTCATATGAATTAAGTTTTAATACAATTAAATTATTTTCAATAAAATCTATTTTTAAAAGTTAGGAATGCATTGAATCACTTAAAAAAACTAATAAAAATCATTAAAAAATTATTTTAAAAACTAAACTGCTTTTACTAACTTTGTACATTTATATTTTTATACATTGAAACATTTCTAAAATAAGATAATTAAATTTGATTTGAAAAATTTTAAGTGGATATTGAAAATTTTAAAGCAGATACAATTTAAAATTCAAAATATTTTACGAGAACTAAATCATGTGGAATCAGAAGAAGTCTTCAAAAAATTGCAAAAGAAGTGTATAAATTATATCTTTTGAAACTATTACAGAAATTTTTCAAAAACTGAAAAATTAACACAGACAATAAAGATATCAACAGTGCTATAAATCAAAGAGAAACAATAGGAAATTACCGTTTCATTGTCATATTTCTTAAGCTGATTCATGAATTCAAGATGCTTTTTGTCTTCCTCTAGCTGTGCCACCATTTGTTCAGATACCTGTAGTTTCTGTTGTGTGTTGGCTAATTCATCTCTAAGCCAAGCATTTTCTTGGCACAAGCGGCGAACCTGGGCTTTCAACTTCTGTTTTTCTGCCTCAACTGTCTGCAGGTGACCAGCAAGAGCCATCATTACCTTAAAAAAAATCAATAATAGATAGTAATAACTGTGCCTCATATATTTTATAAAGAAACATTAAACAAAGTTACACAGAATTTTAAACTTTAAAAATATATATACATAAGAATTGTGTTTTAAGAATGATAAAAGAAAAAAAATAAAGGAAAAAAAAAGAGAGAGAGAGAAGATACAAAAAAAAATTTATCTATCAAATATGAATACTACTTAACGTGTTTGTTTTTAAGCTGTAACTAGAATTCTGGAACACTGTTCCCTCATGCATTCTCAATTATAGTATTATCTGCATATTATTCACATTTATGTTGCGCATTTTTAATATTTACAGAATTAAAATTTTTATTCATTATTGTTATTATATGGTATGAATTTGAGACAAATTGATTCTATGTTATTTATAAAAATGAAGTATAAACTAAGACTAAAAAGTAGAAAATAATCACAATAAAAATACATTCTTAAAAACTTATTAAATATATATTTATTTTTTATCAAAAGGTTAAAAGATATAATCAATATTTTTCCTATCCTGCTCTATAGGGTTCAAATTAGTTTCACTCAAGTGCTATTCTATTTTGCTTATCATAAAATAGTTGTTACACTATCAGATTTAAATTAATTTCACTTTGATTTCTTTCTGCTTTGATTATCATAAAATGAAAGAAATGCTGACCTAGCAAACTACTCAATATCATATTCTTTATTTCTTCCCCATCTCTTTGAATTGCATTAGAGTCCTGTTCCCCCATCCTTCCCATTTTGATTATAATCAAAGGTAAATCTTGGGTCTTACTTGGGAATTACTTGAATTTAATATATTATGGCAGCAGTTAAATAAAATATACTGCTAAATATAAATAAATTTGTAACAAAAAACTCAATTTATCTTCATTTATGAAACCACATTTATTTATTTACTTTTTATTGCATACCATTTTAAAAATCAATAATCCGTGTACAGAAGATATTGTCTGTAATTTCAGATCAAAGAGAGCAAATTGTCTACAGAAAGAATTATTTGTAAATCGAGCATTTTTTCCAGCTATAACTTTTACTGTATTATTATGTTTAAATTTAGATCCTACAGATACTTTGAATATGATTTTATGTATGGATTGCCAAGCAATACATAAATTATGCTTTAGCAAAATGCAAAATTCATTAAATGAAAAATAATATTTTTATGATTTTACTTTACCATGGGAGAATTTGATGAATTTCATTTCAATAATGGAATTTTAATTATTTGTCTATTTATTTAAAGTAAGCACACTTTAGGGATAGCTCCATTTACAGAGTGCATGAACTAAAAACACTATTAAAATGATATTAAGTATAAAAAATGCAAACATTTAAAATAATTAAAATGTAAACAAGCAACTACTAAAACACCAAAAACACGAGGTCCTAAATGATTTATCATATCAAAATCCACCCATTTTAATTTTAAAATAATAAATTAAAAGACAACTTAAAAAAGCAAGGATCAAAAGTAAAACATACACAAACACAATATCAACAGAGGAACATGAATGCGCATAAATATCTCCATATGTATAGACAAAAATAATGTGTAATCAAATATTTAAAAAAATAATAAATAAATAAAATCAGAAAAAAAAAAGAAATGAGACATTAAATTAAAAGTTGAGTTTTAGTTTAATGTGAATTAATGATATTTAATTATGATCAAGTTTTAATGTGATCATGCATTAAATGAAGAGATTAGAAATGTCTAAACAAGCAAGAAACTAACAGAATTCAGGAAATACATACCTGAGCTTCTCCTAAACCCAGTTCTATAGAATCTAAGGTCTTCTTAATGATGGCTGTTTTTTCTTCAACCACATTGCCATCGTTGGGCTTCTCCAGCTGTACAGCTTTCAGAGAAGTCAGGAGGCCATTTAATATTGAGTTATGTTCATTTTTTAGTGCTTCCAAGCCTTGTATCACAGTTTTGGTGTTGGTGATGATCTCTTCTTGGGTCATTTGCGTCATTTTGCCAATGTTTTCGATTTTCTTGCTGCAAAAGAAATTCATTTGTTAAAAATCTTTTAAAATATGCACGAGTCAAAAACATAATAATTATAATTTAATAATATTCAGAAATATAATACATTAAAAGTTACTATAAAATATGTATTTTATCTTATTAATATAAAACTATCTTTCTCTGTTCATACAGAGCTGAAATATTATTATGAGTTAATGAGGACGATTACAGTTCAAAACAGACTTTAAAAAAAAATTTCACAACAAGTCTTCAATTATTATCTTAATTTAAATTTTGAGCCAAAAGTCAATGTTTTTTGCCAAAATCGAAGCAGAATTTTTAAAACATATATCTAAATTATTATATTGTGAATTCTTGTATGCATATATATTTTCCCCTATATATAGAGAGAAAATTTCAGACAAAAATATTTCCCAAGTATGATTATATTAAGAAATGACAATTCAATCCTTTTTCTATTCCTGTAGACAAATGAATAAATTTGGTAGAAAACTAATTTTAAAAAAATTATAAGCTTTATTTATTACAAAAACAATACGTCAAATGCAGACTGAAAGACAGTAAACCAAACAATCTATACAAACCATTTAGCTGATTTAGAAAATGAAGCAAAGGATAATAATTTGGAATCAATTCTCGTTAAATTATTAATCTATTAATAAACCTAAAAATATTTGTTTACAAATGGTTTAAGATTTGCCTGCATATTAATAAATGCATCCAGTGGAATCAAACAACAATTATCTGTAGTAACTTTAATTTACATTTTACTCAGAATTTTTCAAAAATTAGTAAAGAAAAATAAAAGAGCACTGCAATTGAGGAACTGACACTTATACTGGAAAAACATAATTCAAACCATAAAAATTGGATGTTTCCTTAAAAATGTTAACTTTAAAAAAAATCAAATACTTTTTAGGTGAGGTCGTTTCTAAATTGCACAAACTTAAATGTAGTAAGCAATAAAAATTAACAGGTATTGGTACAGGGTAATTACTTTCCGAAATTCATAAAAAAAATGAACCAGTTTGTACAACAGGAAATAAATTACTCATTTAACACAATAATACTTACATTCTATAAACTTTCAAGCTCTCAGACATGATTTATAATGCAAGGTTAATGATCATTCTTTTAAACGAAGTATTATATATATTCCTGTAAAACTGCTTTTACTACAAGCCCACTCCCCTTGCAGTGAAAACAACACTCAGTGAAGAAATAATCTTTGGCAACGAAACTTCCCAATGACACAGCTAAGCGAAACGATGATATGAAAAAGAGTTTCAACAGACACAAAACAGTGCTCAAAGATTACACAAAATATATATATAGCCTTTTAACAATGATTGCGCACAAAAATAGTATATCTTCCAAGATCACATGTATGGGTGGACAGAAGTTAGAGATCACATACGAATTAAAAGCATACGGAGCTTAATTGATTTGACATTTTAAAAGCAGACGAAGCTTGGACGTAAACAGGCAGGAAAGGTTTGAGAACCAAACAGTTAAACACACTTTTTCTTAAATATCGAATTCATATACGTTTCCAGACACTTATGTATTTTCAATCAAGGTTCTGTTTAAAACGCCCGTAAGTTGAGAGTCTATTCTAGAAGAAGGCACTTGCTGACAACTTTGGACGAGGGGATTCGAATTTCTCGGCAAGAAATCTCTATAATGAAAAGGGGTGGGGGAAATGGGGCTTTCGAATGAAAGCCATTGCGCATGAGCACCGATGCAGGGTTTCGTGCGCGATGCACAGGGAGTGGTAACCAGCGGGGAAAACTTCAGTACTTGGGGCGCCAGAAGAAAAACATCAATGATATTGATCGAGTTCTGAAGCGGGTACTTGGAAGGAGAGCGCGTGGTAAACATATTAAAAGGGAAGGTCCGAAAGTGCCCCAATTGAATTAAGGGACGGGGATGGTGAACGAATCTTTTCATTATTCTGCTGGTGTCTCGGAAATTGTGGCACGTTCCACATTCATGAAAAATTTGATGCCGAAATCTGAAAAGTATTAAAACTTTTGGATGACTCAATAAAGTAGCATCGTGTTCTTGTCTCTTGTGCGAAGAATCGATGAAGTTTTGAAATGTAAGAAGCGTCACACCTCCCCATACGATAGAAATTTATAATGCACATGTAAACCAAGGAAATAATGAACCGATTCAACAATTAATAGATGAAACTGATAACAATAAAATCTACTAAATTGTTATAGAGAAATTTTGGTGTACATTTATCAATTGTAAACAGACATAATTTTTTAAGCATCAATTTACTTGGCATTTTTACAGCGGTTTTAACAAAGGAATAAAAATGGATCAAATGACTCTTAAACAACACGAAAATAGAGAAAAATAATGAAATCGCTTATGACAATGACGAGAATAGCGATATCATATCAGGCGAGATAACGAGACAAAAATAATTCTTCGGGTGCATTCAATCTAACCTTACTTTCACGATTTCAGACAAAGTTTTTGCCGAATAGCTGAGGAATTATCGATTCTTATGTAACTCATCATACTGTTACATAATGACGTAACATGCTTTTTTTAACACTTTTTGAAGCTGTAGAAGGAACTACGGAACACTAAATACTTTACGTTTTAAATATATATTTTATTATGTGGCATTTGGTTTCCTAATATTTTAAACCGAATTCTGCTCAAATATATAAATTATCTTTAAGTACATTACAATCATACTCGGAATTATTTAATCGACCATTATAATTTATCTTACGATTAATTTGATATAAGAGAAAATTGATGGATTAGTTGATAATTAAGCGAATGATTATAATCAAAAATTATCCTAAACTGAGAAAAAATTATTTTTATTAAAAATGTTTGCACATAATTGTATATTTCCCCAAATAATAAATCAACAGTAAGTTACTAACTTAATTCTTTTGACAGACATTAGATAGTCAGATATTCCTTCAACAAAACATCTGACCGCTTATAAGATGCAATTGAATTTTTCAAAAATGTATTACACAATATAGTTTTGACATTATCCCGGTGCTGTCTTCATTACAAATTAATTTACTTTAAAACTGCTATAAATTCCATGCAATTTCATAATTTATTTAACTATCACCTCGATTGGTTTTCAAATCACAATAAGAAATTGTTGCATTCTTCAAATAATTAATATTCCAATCATAATATTTTTTCGGGGAGAGGGGAGGGGTTTCAAGGTCCCAAAACTGAATTGAAACTGAAGTAAACGAAATAAAAAATCACTGATAAATTTGGGGGGGGGGGCAAATCAAACGTTGTTAAAAAAATCAGATATTGTAATCACTGATAACAATAAAAAGAATCGCTGATATCAATCATAGATATTGTAGAATTTATACCTACTATTTCATGATTTAAGCTTAGATTTGCATGAAGCAACTCTGAGTAACTCACAATTTCAGAAACCTTATTTTATGCATTCAGCAATTTCTTACAGTATAAAAAGGTTCAAAAACCACAGAAGCTGATCGAGAATAGAATCATATTAACCACAGTAAGATGAAAAACGAAATTACCAAGTACTTTGGCGACTACATTTTACTTTTAACTTCTTGGAAAGAAAGACCGAAACATAAAAAGGAAGGTTATCCAATCCGAACTCCGGACTATGACAATGCTGTAGATATAATTTT
Organism: Argiope aurantia; assembly: GCA_026543865.1. NCBI lineage: Eukaryota > Metazoa > Arthropoda > Arachnida > Araneae > Araneidae > Argiope > Argiope aurantia. The sequence continues at coordinate 382,198 of JAPMOR010096039.1, read as the reverse complement.
TTAAAATTATTAATTAAAGTTTAATCATCGAAATGATAATCTGCAGAAAAAAAATATAATATTGTCGCAACGCGCGCGCATAGTAATAATATTTTAAAATACATATATTTCATAGTATATTGCAGTAAAAAATAAAAAGAAATATATAGAAAAATTTATTAAGAACAGAAAAAAAAATTGTAGGAAAATAAAATTGATTTCACTGAAAAGCTAACTTTTTGAATATTAAAGCAGAGGTAAAAATGGTTATTGTGCAATAATATGCTTCGAAAATATTGAGGAAAAAGCTAAAATTTCATTTAATTTTTAATTAAAATTTCGAAAACCCCTTTCTTAGCGAATATCTACTGCCCAGGTAACAAATTTGGTAACTGTAGATCCAACGGACTGTCTTGTACAGGTTTGTAATAATTCGGGTTATATATGCGCTCCAAGCAATTTGTAAAAATAACCCTGCCTCTAAAAATAATTAATTTTAAAAAACAGTGACTTGAAAAAAAGTGAATAGAATTTCTGAACATCAATTCGAAACATCTAACAGAGCTTCTTAAACTGTAGTACATGTAATTTTTTTTAATTTTTCATATTTTTGGGTGAAATGCTTTCACAAAGATTTTAAATAAATGTAAATGAATGTTTGATGATGTCCCTTCTAGCATTTTGTTTTCATCTTTATTAATCCTAAGATAAATGGAGGTGTGCAGTATACTCTTGAAAATGTAGTCGTTATAAAAATCATAACTTATATTATCATAAATTGGAGCTTATGGAATTAAAAACTAATAGCATTTTCAGCAATTCGGAACCATTGGAGCTTCTCTGGTAAGAATTTCACAACAAAAAGATGATAAAAGAAGATGACGACATTTTAACAAGTCAGGAAAGAGCTTTTTCATTTTAGAAGTGGAAACGAAATAAAATATTTGTTTGCGCAATAATTTAAGACAATTACAGTTATCATATCCCAAGAAACATAAATCAAATGATAAATAAACAGATCACATGACTAATCCACGCAATTAAAAAAAAAAGTGTTTTTGTGTTTGAACTTAAATGGATAAAGACAGAATTTTTCCAACGCTATTATTTTTAATTCATTGTACTTATGTATTTTCCGTAAGTCTATATCAATCCAAACATATCAAAAAGTGTATTTATTCTCATAAATCTTAATATTAGTCATTATGAATTATTATCTACAATTTACAACAATATACAAAATATATTTATTTAACAAAAATGTAAAAATTTCATTTGTGAGTATAAATGAATATTATGAATACAAACTTATAATGAAATGAAATTTGCTTTATGATGGTGATATTATATATATACATTCCTCTTAATGTGATAGTTTAAAAAAATGGAAACTCTTAAGTAATAGAAGAAATGGATGGGTGGCTGCGATGAGATAATATAAGTTGTACATAGGAATCATCCCGGTTAATTCGATTCTAATCACTCATATTAAAAAGAAATTTGAAATGAAATATAAATTATTCGCTAAAATAGAATGACTATATTTGATTTGATGCACAAACGAAATCTAGACAATTCTCAAGTGTGTGTGTGTGTTAATCTTTTACAGTAAAAGAACACAATGACGGAAATTTTTTTTAACTATTAATATAGATCGTTATTTCCGACTTAACAGTTTTTCTATCTTTCTTCAAAAATGATACATCGAGGTTCAAACTGACATTATGAATAACTAATGGGTACTTGAAAAAAGTCCACAGACCCAATTCCTGTCAACTCTACTAATGGCGATCGAGACACAAAGGAAGTTATTGCGTAATATATAGAAGTATGGCAAAGCGATGAATAAGGTGACGGTTGGTTTCAAACGGATTAATAGTGAACCGTACACAAAAGCATTCACGCAAAGAAAGGATAAAAGATGAATGAAAATATAGAATCCTCATAACATAAATAAGAGGATTTCATCGATTCTGAATAAGAAATTTTGAAAGGCAGTCGAATACCGAGAACTTAAGATATTCATATTTTGTAATGGTATTTGTGGAAATGGAATAAATTTACATAACGTGGCAGTCAGAAAAGTAACTGCGCAGGTCATTTGAGGTTTAATACGCATTATCGAATGCAATGCCTCGATCTTGTTGTGTGTCACGTGAGATTGAATTGACTCGATTAAAAAATAAAGTATTAGATAACCGCGCTTTTCAATATAACAACTATAACTGAATATACTACTGAAAGTCACGATAGCACAAAAATGGAGCCTCATATATCGGAAATACCGAAATTGTATAGCAATTATATCATGAAATTAGACGAATAGAGTTATTTTAATGTATACATAAGTAGCAATTCGGTTCATTACAATAAATCGCAGGTAAAGCATGTATTTAGCAATTAAAAACAACCTATGATTTCATAATGAAACCATCAATAGTCTCAATGAAACCGTCTCGCATATTCTATTATAAAATACTACCCCCCCCCTACACCTGCATAAAACCTATGGACCTCCACCAGAAGCATGAACGCAGATTTTTATTTTCAAACGACAACACACGAGTTTTTATGTTTCACAATACAGTAAAGAAACTCGAATATACATTTTGGACGAATGAAACCAAAATTTGCAAGAGAACTACAATTTTAGTAACAAAATCACGTACTATGATAATCTCATTTATTTAAGTTTTTGCATTTTGAACTATCGCATTAACATGCATACGAAAATACAGACTGATGGTGGAATTGATTCAAAATCTGATGCGGGCATAATATACTTTAGATGCGAAAACTATGAACTAAATTTTATCCCATTAGATCTTGTCTTGTAGCTATCATGTTTACCTGTACTCGGACAACTTAATAGACAAACTTTCTGTGAATGGATTTCATTCAAGAAATTTGGTGATAGTGCTCACAGTGCTTTTGAGTAATCAGACTCACAGACTGACATAATTAAGCATGTTATCAGTTCGAACCTAGAAGTGTCTGAAATGAGATGATTCGTCACAATCTCGAGTTTAAGTTTATTGACAATACTTTTATCACAGTCTAGTCAATTTCGTATACAAGAAGGGGGGGAGGTGAAAAGTATACAAAGTTTTAACTTGCTAAATGGTATAAAATTAAAAGACCTGAATTAGCAAAAATTATCACCTTATCAAAAAATACTAGAAAGTCATAAAAACCACAATTTACACCCCATAAAAATCAGTACTATATACATAGATATACAACTTTCAGGTCACATTTATATAATAAAATGTCTGAATCTGGAACATTCACCCCGTTTCATTGAGACGAAAATTTCATCAAATTTTAGCACGTGCGTTAAGTAAACCAACCCCATTTAACTTCTATTAATATATTCCATCCCTAACAGGTGCGATGCATCTGCAAACTGGAAGCCGGCAAACAAGACAACTTTCTTTAATAGGTCAAAACGTCTAAAAAAGCGACGGCCACTAAAATCATGACGCAATGTTTGTCTGCCCATAGACCCAGACGGACTATATCGATCCCGCCGGTCTTGCCAAGCTCGAAATAAATGCGTCGCTATATAAACAAGAAAAAATAATTGCATGATGACACAAAGAAATTTGTTTAGATTAGGATGCTTCCTCTCAATTAAGTGTACATGTTTAGTCAAATTTCCCTTGGGCGTGTTCTGGACATTTTTTTAAACCGCAATAAATCAAATAGGTTTCATAGGTAGCAATGAAACACATTTTAGATAATAAACCCAAGTTATACAAACAAACTGCAACAGTGTCTATTATTAAGATAGGTGAACACGTTTAAAAGTCGATTTTTGATGAAAATATCAAATGTTTTTAATATTCGATGCAATCTTAACATTCGAGCAGCGTTCTTTATAAAACTGTTTACATTTTGTTTCTATGTTCAATCATTGAAATTTGTTTTTATTTTTATATTTTGCATGATTTGTGGTTTTAATGCTGTTTTTTCACGTTTTAAAATTCTGGTGAAATATTTTTACGGACATATTTCATAAATTAAAATCTAAATAACGAAAAAAAAATCTGGTATAATAATGTCTCAGTATGTTTTGAAGTTCTTGAACTACATCAATAAATAATCCGTTCATTTAAAAAGATATTAAGGTAGTTTTAATGCTTTAAAATGCAACAAAATTGAAGATTTCTTGCTATTTATTTATCAATCGAAACCCAATATTTAAATATTGATTAAAAAATATAGCATATTTTTTATTGAGGAAGTAGGGAATACATTTATTAAGCTATCTGCAAAATTTTGGACAAATTATTTGATAAACTTTTGTACTATGATTTTACTTCTTCCTTTTTAACACCTATTCTTAAATAAAAATAAATAAAACACTTTTTGATTATTAGATTTTTTTTTTGTTTCAAAGTTTTTTTTTTTCACAATCTATAAATATTTTATAGCCTTTTTCAAAAACTTCTTTCCGAATATAGTTACACAGCCTAAACTGAAATTTACAATTAGATTATTAATGATTATTTTCAATTTAATTTTGGTTCTCTATTCTTTTCTCACAAATAAATTTTAAGAGATGGAAAAAGACATAAGCCACATGGGAGGGAGGAAAAAGCGAACACATGTAAATGATATAGTAATAAATAATATTTAAAGTAACAGGGTTGTCGTTTTTTTCTCTTATATGGAGTGTAGATTTTTCTATTCATATATTACCTTTAAAGTGTATGATTCAATTATTTCATATTTTAGCAATAAACTATATAGCAAAAGTCAACTATATAAAATACTAGCCGCCTTTGGCGACCAGCCGGTTCGCCAGTATTACCGCTGGCTACAATTTTCAATTAAAGATTTTAAGTAACTGGTCTCTTAAAGGATTCTCAAAGAAAACATTTTTAATCTTCAAATTTTGATAGTCATACCAAACTTATATTGTTTAGATCGTTTCGTTCAATTTACTATATATATTTTGCTAATTTGTTGTCATTTCCAGTAAAACTTCAACATTAATTTAAAGTGGAAATGGTGAAATTGCAATTAATATTAAGATATTTTTAATAAAACCAAGCGCTTAATTTTATTTATCATCTTTATTGTTATTAATTAATTATTATTATTATTGAATACGAGTATTGCAAACAGAATCGCTCGGTATTTAAGTCTTATGTTAAATACAAAATATTTTTCATAGTTTATGTAATATCTCAAACAATAATTCAACAAAAATTTCTGAGATTCAGTATAAAATTCAGTTTTTAGTTTTGCTTTCAAAAGGATTGAAATGAAATCAATAATAATATTTTGTTCCTGCTTATAAATATATTTCAAAAATTATGAAGTCTAAATTTAATGCAGTAAGGTATCATATTCTGATAAATATTCTGGACACACCAAATTTTAAATAAATGAATGAATGTTTCTATTTTCCACGATCAACTAAGACTTATTTATGAAGTTTTAAATGTTAAAAATTTAGAAAAACTCACCATTTTCATAATCTTAGGCCAATTAATCTTGAGAAACCTGCGCGCTGATTGGCGTATTTTCTTTGAAGCGATCGATGGAAAATCTAAAATTATCCTGTTTTTATTGAATAATGATATTCAAATCTTCATAAATCAGTCAGTTTAAGTGATTAGAAATTAACTCTTAAAAGTCAGAGATTTAGTTGATTGGAAATTAACTCTATGACCACCATAAAATCTGTGCTTTCTCTTGTGGTGTATGCATTCTCCTTAATACCCGCTCGAATAAAACATCACATACAAAAGTACTACATAGAACAAACGCATCAAAAATAAACATAACATTTCAATAGTTGCCAAAAACAAAAGAGAAAAATGCAATTAATAAGCAGACGATATTTAGAAAAGTACAGATATTTAGACTGGAAAATGAAATTATCTGAAATTAAAAACACGCGCAGACGATATTTACAAAAGTAAAAATATTCAAACCTGAAAAGGAAAATATATGAGTTATTCCATCAATAAATGCCATAAGTTTGTTTACATCTTCATTATTTTATGAGTCATTAAATATCAAAATGGATCCGGGACTGAATAAACACCCTGTATAGAGAGTGTAAAAGATCATAAAATAATTTTTCTTGAATTTATTTTTTAGAAAAAATAATATTTCATATTTGTTTCATTTCCTACAGACACTTGCCGAAAATTATATTTTTGCAGATTTCATTTCCAAAAAGATTTAATTTATTTTCAGTTAGAGCTTTAATCAATGTGATGGCAACACTTTGAAAAAAGCTATTTTTTTCTCATGAATGCGAAACGTGCTTAATCCTCATTTTTAATTTGACGAAAAAAATTATTGAAAAACATAGTTAAAATATTTATTTAAAAATTCATTAAAAATAGAAATTTAATTTTAAGATTAAAACAGTAGTATCATTTAAAAGATAAATTTTTTATCTTTAACTTCATGCAAAAATCTTTTTTGTGCGGTAATATTTTCGGCAGTTATAGCAGAAACACGTCAAAATTTCGCTTAATTTCTAAATAAATAAAATTCTAGTTAAAAATTCGAAAAAATAACCTCCAGGTGCACATTCCCGGCCTTCAAGGTATACACGTGCCGAATTTAGTAGCTGTAGGTTGAATGGTCTGGTCTGTAGAGCGCCAACACACGCACACACACACACACACACACACACACACACACACACACACACACACACACACATTGAGCTTTATTATAAGTATAGAAGATCACAATTTAGTGGAAATATAAAAACAAACGCACATTCTACCCAAAAAATATTTTGCAAAAGAAAAAAATTTTTAAAGCGATCACTAAAAAAAAATTCTTAACAACCAACCTTGATTATAAATTTAGAATGATTATCAAACTATGAATCTGTAACTGGTTGGTATTTAAATTTGCTCTTCTTGAGTATTTAGATTTGCTCTTCCATAAAGAAAAATACAAAACTTTTCAGTAAAACTAAGCAATACCCAATGATTTCGTGAATTGGAATATTATAACAAAATAGTTGCATCGATAAGGAGTAATTCCAAACTGAAACAAACTTGTTACTGCAGTGACTGAGTTTATTTTAATAAAGTACAAAATTAAAAGAGTTAATTCTGACATAATTTCAAATAATTCAGGATATAAATATTCATGTATGTAAACATGGAAATTTCTAAACAATTTACTCACAATAGAAGGTAAATTCGGAAAATTATTGAAATTTAATTGCGTCATTTCATAGCGTTACTCAGCTAAACATGATTAGTAAGACAATATATGCAAAAAATGTCTTGTGTCCTGCAAGTCTTAGATGTGAAACTGAAGTCTATATATTAAGGCCACATTGAAAAATCGGATTTTTCCAATAATACTTTTTTATTCAATAATTTTAATCTCTGAATAGCTTTCTTTATTAAACCGCTTCAATTTTGTTTTTGATTTCATTCTTTGGAGAGTTATAATGATTTTTATATTTGAATAACTTACGTTTTGGAGCTGTATTTACATCCTTAAATGATATTTTATCAAATTCTAAATTTTGGTTACATTTTCTCGTCATGTACTCAAATTCACTGTGTGTGTGTATATATATTATTATTTTGTTACGAATTTTCTATAATAATTTTTGAATATTTAGCAATTCTCTTACTGAATTGCGTACACGTTCGTTTAAAAAGAATTTACTGATGCTTTAATATTTCACAATGTGAAATACATTATATACAACGGAAACGTACGTGGCACATAAATCGCTTTTATTACATATAGTCGAATAGCAACAGTCAGAGGTAAACCACTAACGCTTCAAACTGCTTTACAAACGCTTTTACAGGATAATTCAACGCTTCGCTAATTAATAAAGCAGCAAAATATATTAGATATGCTCTGGAGAGGGTTTATCAAAATCTCTAGTCAGAAGAAAAATGATGTAAAAGAAATCAAAAAACAGGAGTCAAATTAACTTTAATCGAGCGCAAAAATAAGTTTAATCATTGCTAGATGGGTATTAGCTATGACTTACCTATGGAAACTGATGACCATATCTTCCAAAACTATTATCTTATAAAAATAGTTTTTGCATTATAACAAAAGACATTTTTTAATGATATAAATTTCCTTCCTGCACTATGTTTTATTTACTTTTAATAAATATTTAATACATAATATGTAGGTTAATTTTTAATGTTACAAAGTTCAAATTCATTTATCAAAACATTCAATAGTGTGCTTTTGCCAAAATTAAAATTAAGATTTTTTAAAAAAATGTTTTCTTTGGACTTGAATTCCCTAGTAGCGCTTTGGTTTTATTTCATACTATATACACTTTCCACAATCAGTTTCGATCATTCATGTAAATTCATGTTGTTTTGTGCTTATGAAACAAAAAGCAAAACTTAAAAAAATATATGAATTCAACATTAATATTTAACATTCTAAAAAGTCAATAATCAAGGCGAACACGCTGATCGCCAGAAATCGAATCACCCACAGAAATAGTTACAATGAAGCTCAACAAGGAGTGGAGGAAAATCGAGAAGGGACTTCATATTCTCCGAACAATTAATAGTGGTCATATAAATATAAAAAAAAAATTGGGATTGCTAAATAAAATTTTAAAAATCCCCCAGTTCATATTCTGCATTATTTATAACAAATCATTATGGACAACCTGTATTTCAGTGTTGAAATGTTACGTAGTTGGCACCTGATCGCATAACCGCGCCCAAATATTTCATTTTCTCCCTTCCTATCAGTCAATTGACAGCTATTCAGACATTAAATTAAATAAATTACTTTTGAGAGCAGATGTTTTTAACCTGAACACATGTGCTTGCAATTCTGAATCGATCATTTACACTTCCTGATTAAAAATTATCGATCGCTTTATACTTGCCGCGTGCCATTCGAAGAACGACGAATTCTTAAGACACTGAACTCGAAAACAATGGCGGATCAATAGATCCATGCATTATTTCATCCCCAACTTAGAAAGGCGTTAATTAAATTTTAACAGAATTTAAAAAAGAGAATCACACTGGATAGATTCATACTACTAAAAATGATGGAAAAAAATCAAACGTTTAATGTTAAACAAAATGCTGGAAAGGAAATATACTAAATATTTATCGTAAAATCTAAAGTGAAAATAAATACTAAAAAAATGCAATGTATCAAATGTCAAAATCGTGCTTCGTGTGGGAAATCGTGCAATATTTTCCCACACGAAGTTCAGCAGATGAACCTATTATTGAAAGTTAAAAATAATCGACAAACAATATATGCGATTGTGCTTTATTTTTTCTTTCTTTATAAAATGGGAGATTCTTTATAATGGGGAAATTTTTCATTTTCATACATACTTCAACTCCAAATTTAGCAACGTAGTCAGTTTGCGGTTACTTATTTCGAAGTTTAAAAGCCACGAAATGATAAAGACGTCTAGATAACACGAAACTCTGAATGCTCCGTCTTTTAATAATTACATAAAGTTTAAAACGAGAAGATATTGTAATCGCCAAAACACTCGACTTCGAAGTTTTGATGAATCTGAGAAACAAATTTTTGGAATTGTGTTGGCTGGTCTGTGAATGTGATAATCACAAGAGAAATGCCAACTATTAAAGACAAATATAATGAATAAAAAGGAATCCGATCTGAAGACTTCATTGAGAACTACACTTGCAGTCAGGAATTCAAACTAGGGATTGTTTTTCTGCAAGGAACTAGACTTTCGTCCAAACAGGGACCCTTCGTTCTTAGTACTTTTCCATTGTGTATAATTCTTGTTCTTCCGGAACCTCAATTTCATGGAATTTTCAATTCGCGATGGGTCAACGTTTTTGAAGCAAAGTGCCGGCCTCTCACAGGAAAAAAAAAATCCCAAATTTGAATCCCTGACTTAAAAGTCATCTTTTGATAAAGTCGGGTGAAATTCATTTTTATCTTAACTTTTGGTTAATATACACCTATCCTTCATAACTGATATTACTCTTATGTACAAATTCATTAGTGTTTAAGATACAATCATTTCACTAGAGCTGCATGATGATGTCGTGTCCGCGTTACTACGGAAAGGGGTTGCAGTAGCTTCTGCCGGCTAAAACCCCTGAGCACTCAAGGGCAGAAGTCTCACTTCTAGCTTATATGAAGATGAAACTCGCACATTCGCTTGCACAACCCCTTTTTACAGGGGGGTTGTGCAAGCGAATGTGTGGGGATAGGGCGGCGAATGTGTTCACACACCTCACAGATAGAACACAGATGAAGAACAACCATGCCTGAACCGGGATTCGAACCCGCGACGGCCAAATCACGGGAAAGATGCGCTACCCCTATGCCAGGACGCCGGCATTAGAGCTACATTTACGTCTTATTTCGGGGATTATTTTGGGACGACTCTCGTATTTCGAACCGCTGTCAGATGAACAGCATCTGAATCGGTACTCCTCTCTGAAAAGTTCCAAACCACACCAGCGAGAAACATCTGACTTCAACGATTTTAACGTGCATTAGACCCGTTACATGACGGCTCGTCGATCAAACAGGGTTCCGAACCTGAAACTCTCGATCCCGAAGCCAAGACCATACCACTAGGCTATGGCAGCACAACGCCCGTCTGAGGATGCCATAATATAAAGTTTTGCAAGAAATATGTCTTGTAATTCAATCACTTATATCGATAACATGACAGAGAGCAAACACGATAACTTATGAACGTATCAACAGATTTGTTTAAAAGTCTCACACAGGTCAATACTTTAGATACTAAAAATAATTTGTCTAAACTAAACTATTGTACTAATATAATTTTTTTTTGTTACTTTTTACCTTTTGTAGTTATTGTGTTCATCTGCACTTAGATAGCCAGGCAGGGTTTCGTTCAAAATTTTAACAGAATTCTAAAAATCTGATGTAAGACTGTATGGCAAATTTCATCTTTCTAGCTAAAAGTGTTTTTGAATTATCATATTCACAGAAAAGATCCAGGGAAGTCCGAAACTTTAATTCATCAAAATGTTGAGTTCGAATTTCTTGATGACATATTTACTTTTAGTATACTTCGTACATGGAAAATAAAAATAAACATTTGTCATAAGCAATTAAAGTACAAATAAGTACAAAATAAATTCAACCTATATAAGCAAATGATTAAGCGCTTACAAAGACAATAATTTTTTAATTGATGTAAGAATTTTAATTACCCATCGAAGTCATCTTATATGTACAATACAGTCATTCAATTTCTGTAATAGATAGGGATAGGGCGGATTCAAATATCACTATTGTTCCTTGAACTTTCCACACTTGAATCACGTCAAGGTTTAAAACAATTGAGATAAAATTCATTCAACGTTTAGAATATCAAAGCTATTTTAGATTCTGAAAGCATGTCTTTCTCAAACAGGTTGACGAACTTTTTTCTAAAAAAGTAAGAATTATGATCAAACGATAATACAAAACGAGATAATATTTTTTTCGAAATTTGTCCCACTTACTATATCGATGTAATTGCGTCGGAAGATTAATCGATATATTCAATTAAAGTAACGAGATGTAATGAAAGCCTTCTTTTCCCTGCTGCAAAGAACCGCATAAACCAAAGGAAATCTTTTATTTCGGTCTTGAGATATCATCTGTCGCATTCACCTCGAAATATAAAAGAAAAATTAAAAAAAAAAAAAAAAGATGAAAGTAGGTCAACTTTTCTTCAAATACTTTTATTATTAGATATAAGAAAGCAATGATACGCTGAATTCTTTTAAAGAATCAAGAGTTTATAATTAGAAAATTTTAATAGGGTCCTCTTCAAAGATGCGACAACTATGATTGTCAACTTAACAATGCGATACTTGATAAGAAATCATCTTTATAGTACAGACATAAGGAATATTAAACCACAAGGAACGGATTAGTAAAAATTAACATTATACATATGTTAATCTTTACTAATAATAAGAATGTGTATGTGTGTATAGGCTTTCTCATGGACAGACCGTTAAACATAGGACAATTACATTTAGCATAGAAATATTTTGGAAAGTGAAACGACGAGCACCTCGGAGCAATTTTTTTTTTTTCCCCTCCCCACCATAACTACCTTAATATTGCAACAGAATAATTAATTTCAAATCATCTTAAAATTCATATTAGATATATATATGTAACAATGAGAAATATGGTGCAAGCCTTCTGAAATACTAATATGTTATCCAAATTTGTAGTTCAAAATAATCTGCTGAGAAATCCTTTATGATCAAATTTCCAAAAATATTTATAATTGAAATTTTCTGCAACAATTAATTTCAGCGAACCAAATGGTCACTGAGGGTGGCTAGTTCTATGCATACAAAGTTAAAATACGGGAGCGAAGCAATGATCTCTTTTACTTACAATTAACTTTCACGGTGATTTCAACGAAGCATTTTATTTAAAAGATATTAAAACTTTCGTATCTTTCGGTCCCTATCGATTCCATGCGATTTTTATAATCTCGAATTTATTTAAGTGGATAACTCAACTAGCACTTAAATCGCAAATATTCAATTATAAATAATGACTAATTTAATACTAAACTGGAAAACAAAATTGGATAGCAAAGACTGTCATCTCACACGGATCAGTTCCGATTTAAAAAATTTTACATCATTTAACAGTTTGAATACCATAAGATACATTCAAATTATCATAATTAGATAACCAAACAAAACAGAATTATACATAAATATTTAAAAAAATGCAAAGTAAATCCAAAAATACGACACATTAAAAAATAAAACTATTATGCCATGAGAAACAAATAATAATTACTGTTGTTTTTGATAATCAGACTCATTTTTAATCAACGAGTTTTGAAAATATTCCCTCTTTTTTTCAGTACTCTATTTGCTTCAAATACCTCAATAAAATTTAATAATAAAAAAACATTGTTAGAGTTTTGAATGCTCTGATTTGCCACAAGCCTTGCCTATTTTCAAAACAGTTTTAATATTTTTCAAGATTTCAGCAAGTTTCTTCTTTAATTTGTTACGGTCAAAGAAAAAAACAACAATATGGGGGAAGAGGATAAGGGATTGTTTTCATTGCCAGGGGGATGGATGAGTTTTATATTTTTAGAAGAAACTGGGAAAACAAAGAAATATTTAAAACTGTATGTTTATGTTACCTTGTCCTACCAAACTAAACAATAGCTTCTAAGAAGAATTTATCATAACTCCATAAAAAATAAAATAATAATTAAAAATTATAACATTTTTTCTATCTAAAAAAATTTAGTAGTAATAATGAAAAATTTTAACCTAAATGCACTTTGAATTTAGAAACTAAGATTTAATTAATTAATGACTTACTTCCATTTTATTTTTATTATTTACATTATTTTTTCCTTTTAATGTATTAAATAATATTATGCAAAATAAACTAGGGAGCTTCACCCTTTTATCGCTTTCGTTCGCCAACCCCGAATGTTGTCTAATACCGTACCCGATGTTCGTCATTTCAGTTAGCAAATTTTTAATCTCCAATGGCCAATCGTTCAACATTGGAAACTTAATCTCTCCATGATGACAACATACTTGGCCTATTTCCGATTCAAAATTCAAAGCTCCATAATGAGAACATTCTTTACGCATATCTAAATATTGATTCGGTTTATCACATTTTCTTTTTAAATTCGCAGATTCACGTTCTGTTTTTCTTCATCTGATATCGCTGGAGCGCCCATTACTATTAAAAAAAAAATGCAGGATGAACAAGTATATAGCTTAGGTATTCAGACAATTGCTAGCCGAAAGACGAAAAATTTCCATGGATCAAAAAAGGTAAACAAACCGAAAAACTATTCATTAGTGCTGCCAAAGACGGTGTCTAAAAGTAGAATTACATAATATAATTTAAAACTCATTGAGTGTTAATTAAAGCTTTACTTCTCTTTTTTTGTCCCCATTTCACCGTCAATATTGTTAATTAAAGCTTTACCCCCCCCCCTTTTTTTCTGTCACCACTTCATCGTTAATATTGTTAATTAAAGCTTTACTTTTCCTTTTTTGTCGCCATTTCACCGTCAATATTGTTAATTAAAGCTTTACCCCCCCCCTTTTTTTTCTGTCACCACTTCATCATCAATATTGTTAATTAAAGCTTTACTTTTCCTTTTTTGTCCCCATTTCACTGTCAATATTGTTAATTAAAGCTTTACTTTTCCTTTTTTGTCACCATTTCACCGTCAAGTGTAATATAAATACTTACTAGGAAGCAATCATAATTTTTATTAAATACTTCAAACAATACTGGCAAAACAAACCTCAAACTCGCTATCTACCAATTACAAACCGAATAAAATGCAATGTTCACGCAAAAATTTTTTTTATATATATAACAGAAAGAGATACTAAGAAAATGCACGAACAGTGGCCAGAGCCTAGAAATTATTTTACGCGACTGCTTTAAGCCTCGCGATCTACAGCACGAAACGCCCAAAACCAACCGATACTAGAAAAATAAATTCTCGGTCAAAATAACATTATTATGGAGTCATAAATATACGAATTTGGTTATATATGTTACACTGGACTGAATTTACAAAGTTACATATACAGAGAAAGAAAGTAAAAGAGCTATTTTTTCAGTATCTGTCCCGACAAAGAGAAATTAAACAAATACAGTAAAAGTGATAAGATATTCCAATATCAAACGGCAAGTGTTATCTATCAGCCCTTGCCTGCGCAATACTTCATACAATTTATAGTGATAAGAATCGAGACTTGAGCCACAACCTTCCCCTCCTCGGTCTTTTCACAACGCCTCGTTCCAGCACAATAATAGTATCCTTAAAGTTGGGTCATTAGCATGAGGCTGGAATTGGCTAAGCTTTTCAAACCCAGTTTTATTCATTTGTTTGATCATTTCCCACGCTTCACCGGAGACTTCGTCCGACGTGTTTTGTGGAATTTTCGGAAGAGCGATCATGGGAAAGAGCATCGCGTATATATAAAAAGTGAAGGGGGAATCCAGCAGACCATACAACGTCCTGCCGGCTACGGATATCCCATTGCTACGTCCTTCCCAAAGACAATATATGCGGTGAATGTAAGGAACTATTTCGCTTCGAATTTAAAACCTGCAGGAAAAAAAAAAAATCGTTAAAAGATTTGGGATGCTACATACTTAGAGCATAACCGTGAACTTTTTAATGAGGGGGAAAAATACAGTGAGAGAAAGAATAAAAATCAACTATTCTAAAATAACTAAAGTAATCTCTAAAAATAATAAAGACGAGAGTGCATGTGTGTGTCAGCACTATACTGACCAGACCGTTTGACCTACAGCTACCAAACTGACACATATATATTTTTGAGTTTGGGAAAGTGCGCCTAGGGGCAATATTTTAAAATTTTTAAATATTTTAAAACAAAGCGAAATTTTTTCGCCCCTCCCCTCTGCGACAACTTCCGGAAACATTATAACATAAAAAATAATTTTTACATAATTTTAGAAATTAAAAAAAATTATGTTTTCAATGAAAACATTTTTTTACTGCATAATTGTTCACAATTTTTTTAATTAATTTTTAAAAAAATATTTAAATTTACTTTACAACATTTTCATTGTTGTAAAGGATCTCAAACCGTTTCGACCTGCCTCCCCCCCCCCCATTGTTGATGATAAATACATGGCTAATTTGAATAAGTTTCAATATAAGATACGCTTTTAAAAAAGTCAGAATTTTTTTTTTGTGCTCACATTTTATTTTTTAGTAAAGTAAAGGAAACATTTTTTTAATGTGCAAGCATTTTTAAACACACATGGTATATCACTGGATATATAGACAAAAAAAAAAAAAAATAGAGAAATACAATGAACAAGAATGTAAAGCTTCTAAAAAAATATGAGTGATACGTCTATCAAAATTTGAGGTTTAAAAAAATTTATTGAGGGAATCATTAAGAAAGACCCAATTACAAAAAAATATATAACTGAAATTTCTACAAACAATCCTGGCGAACTAATTAAAAACAACAAGTTATCGATATACTCAATTCCTTCATACGCCAGATTTGGCTGCTTACCTTTCAGAGGCTTCAACCTTCATTTTTTTCCATTTTCATTGTATTTCTTCATTTTAAGCGCGCAACCCGCAGTACACACATAACTGCCATCATAACAATCCATTATCAAGCAAATTTGAAAATGTAATAGTTTCTGATGACATAAACCAGCAAAAATGGATATCCCCACATATCGTTGGATATGACATTATCTGAGTGGATATGGCATTTAAATTCATCAACTGCTCTGTTAAAGCCTCAAATTCCTAAAACTATTTAACTCAACTATGGAGTGAAAATCTTTATTCTTCGCTTTCTTTTCCACTACTTTGTTCACCGAGTTCTGCAGTGCAGAAATCATCGAACAATGATATACGTCGATAGCTCAGTCATTCTACAATTAATGAACTTCATATAAAAAAAGTCATCAAGATTTTTCCACAAATAAGACAAAAGTGATATTACAGCAATCCAAAATATTGAAAACTGCGACCACAAATTCCCGATGAAGAGAACTCGCCTTCTTTTCCTTGATAGAACGAAATTACAGTTTTAATACATCTCTTTCTTTCATTCATTTTGTCCCCCCCCCCCTCCCCCCTCCCACAAAACTCCGAAGTAACTATTACCCACGCCATTAATAAGCCTTAATATTTTTCATGCACAACCACCTTACTAAGTAATATCATTGTCATGTTAATACTCTTATCACTTGTCATATCCGAAGGTTAAGAACTTCGAGTTCATACACTCCGATCCATTCTTTAAATCGGCAAATCCCTTCACTTCTTAAATTACACAGTACTTATATGTTTAAAAAAATAAACAAAATTTTACTTTTGAAAACACGTGATGATAATAATGTGAAAAAAAACCTTTCCACTAATAATAATGCGATATAAATGTGTTCTACTAGTTATTCTTATTCTTTTAAACAATCATTTGATTCACATCAAAAATTCTCTCTCTCTTTTTTTTTTTTTTTTTTGACGATAACAAAACCACAAACTTTAAAATATCAAAAATTTAAGAAACTAATGAATAAATCGTGCAGTTAAAACTGTTGCTTCAAGTGAATTTGGTTTTAGATATGATCCATTCTCACAAGGACCAATAAATAAAACGAAAGAAAACAACATAAACAATACTCAAAATCTGGCAAAGGTAATATGCATTGCATTACAACAGCTTTGCAGGCATAACACTGCTGACTTATAAACATAATCTCGGACATTTACATGAAAAAATAATCAGCATTTCCAATTCAACATGAAAAATATTTACAATAACAAATCATACGAACTAAAACAAATTCCGAACTCTTTTCTCTAAGAAAACAAGCAGAAAAACATTTTTCCCAGTGTTATAGACGTGAAACTAAAGAATTTTTTTTTTTTCATTCCACCACAGAAACTACACCGATCACACCGATAAGAAAAAAAGGAAGGGTACGGAGGTTTTTACTCAAAGCAAGAGTGGTCAAACACGTCCGATATATCTTAATGATGCGTAAGAATATAACAAGCATGCAAAAGACATCATTGTCCATCTAACAAAAAAAAAGGAGCCAATGCACAGTTATTACGCAACAACAGATCGCAGAACCCTAGTATCATCTGGAAAAAGCGTCACACCTTTACCTTGTCTGGTTTTTCTCTTTTATTTAACTACATCCGCCGTTACACAATAGAACTAGCGGAGAGTAGAACCAGCAAAGAGAAGAAAACAATGTTCGACAAGTGCATCACGATTTTGTCACTATAATCCTGGAATGCAGATCCAGGAAAATGTACCAATTTTTATATTCTGACTTAAGAACAAATAACAATGGAATGAGTCGTGTACTGTGAATAGTGTATTGAATGAATACCCGTTTCAATGCTGGCGATGCCATATAAAAGACAGAGCAACACTAACCTATATAGCAGAATTACTATGACTGTTTATCATGTAAAGTCATTATAACTTGCAATATATGCAGAAGAAACACTTCTGACGTGGCACCTTAGAAAACCTTCATTTTCATTAGAAAGTGTTTGGTATAAAAAAGTTCTTAACAATCAATTATCAAAGAAACATGCGCATGATTAAATTCATAACAAATAATGAAAAATCACTTCAATTAGAATAAACATACCAACTTTCTTCCGCAGTTTTAAGTTTTCCAATAGGAAGTTTTAATTTTTCTACATTTGTTCATAGTATTATCTTTATATATATATATATTGATTCCTACCTAGCCTTTGAAGTCTTTACATGATGCCATGTTTCTCATTATTACTCCCTGGCATTCGAGACATTGCCCAAATGTCCTTCTTATCATTGTTGTCAATGTATTTTCATTTTAATAAACTTCACCTACCTCGATATTCAATCGGACAGCTCTAGAACGAAGATATGGTGTGTGGTGATAAGATTTTAAGCTCTGAATCTCAGACATAATAATATATCTTAAATCAAACACATTTCTTAGGTTTAAATTAAATACTCCCTTTTGAAAATAAATGAGAACTATTTTGGGACGGACATCGGGATTTTACAAAGTTGATAGATGATATCTTAGCAAGCTGTATATAAAATGTCGCATCACACCCTGGTGAAGACATCGATAAAGGATGTTTGATAAAATCAGGTTTCAAAATCATAACCTCTTATCTGAACCATCAAGCTATTAAGCTTCCAACCAAAAAGTTTTCTTTTACCCAAACAGCAATTAAAATAATAATAATTGGCTTCCATAGAATTCACTGGTAATTTTTTCTGGTAATATAACTAGTAACTTTTACTATGTTTATGATACCTCACTATGTTTAAATGAATAGTACATAATCGTATTGAAATCCCTTAATATTAAATTTTCAGTGTAGCCACTGTTGTCTTTATTCGAAATGAATATGTGCCCAGACATTATGGTGTATTGTGATAATTCTTTGATTTAAATTCAATTCTAAAAAGACAGCACCTCACCTTGTCCAAATCAGGAATTTCCAGTTCCTAAGGCAGAAAATAGACAATAACATTTCATCGGATATTAATTTTATCTGATCAACGAAGTTATAATATTTCTAGTTGAGCAAGCTTTTTTAACCATTTTTATTTTTTTAAAAAAACCATGAAAAATTGCCAGAAACAAAGACTTAGTAATTAGATTAATTTAATTAACAGCGTCATGACTGGAGAATGGCCATCTGGCAACAGTCCAAAATTTATTAAATAGGAAGGACATGAGGTCACCACAACACTAAAAACCAATCCTAATCAAGATTCGAACCCGGGTATCAATTCCAAGCATAATTAATAAATATCTCACACAATCATCAATAAAAAAAAAAGATGCTGAAAATACTTAACTTGTATTTTGCAATAGGAAACTGTAGATTCCCAAGACAAAATGCTTTTAAAATTCCCAGACAAATTTGTTACTTCCAACTGTAGCCAAATAGTCTTCACAACTTACGTACTAAACGAGACGTGCGTACAGGATTTAATACTGTAACAAGAGGTTTAAAAAAGTTATTTAGATGCAACAACTAGCAAATAGATTTAAAGATTTTTAAAACATTATACCCAACTGTTTTTTCTATCCAAACGCTATATAATAACGTAAACTCCTACAGAAATAGCAGGATGCAGTCAAAACCGATTGACTTCAAATAGACATAAATCGCACAACATGCAACTTGAAGGTTAAGAAATAAAATTTTAAAAAGTTGTTTCATGAATTCTATGGTCTACCAATACACCATTTGAATATCCAACAATTTATGGCAAGTATTGCTTACAGACAAAATATACACAATGGGAACGTGACAATGGAAATTTGAAAGGGGAAAATAATTCATCGAATCCACGGTTTCTACTTCAATTACCAACCGTTCCGAGTCGGATTTATTACCTATTAAAAAAACTCTAACGTTGGAAAATATTCAATTCAAGATGCAATCAATTCAAGGGCATTTTCCAAGAATGCAATTATGCAACTCAAGAATGTACATACTCAATTTCTCAAAATAATAATAATGAGTACTTGATGACTACTTTCAGAAGCATACTTTTCAATGAAAACTCGGAATTTTAACAACTTTAAAAACTAATAATCCTCAATAGGAATATGCATATAAAGATCAGATGAAATTTTCATTCATAACAAAATTTCTTTTGAAATTTATTCAAACGATCAGAAAGAATTATTTTGTTTTGTAAAAACTTGAATAATTTTACAAAATATGAAACAAGATAAACTTATCATCAAGATCAACTACACAATTAGTTCTCAAAAATAAATAATCTAAAATAGTACATTTGACTGAAATTTAGTCAATTTCACGTTCATTCATATCTTTAATAATTTCACACTTTTATTTATTATCATTATTTATAATTTTATTTCATATTTTTAAAAGATTAGTTACGTGTACTTTCTAAAAAACGACCGAAATAATACGGACAGTTGTAGCTGACGCCATTCAGAAAAACAAATCTAGAAATAAATTCACATATACAAACGATAATTTCACAATTATTTTGTTTTTACCCAGTATCAAACGATTATGAAAATGTGTCACCAATTCAGTCAAACTATAAAAATATAAAATGGCTTTTTTCCCCTCTCGTTTGGATGTCTGTTGCTTTATTATTTGTTTATTTGAATAAAACAGCATCTTTGAATGAAAAGGATTCTTAACCGCCAAGCACATGATAGGAACAGGAAAAGAATTCAAGGTCGAACAATAGCAAAAGCTTTTTAAAAAGTTCGAATAGAAATATCTGGGCCAACGCGAAAGTGTTTGCGTCGCAGGTGGGCGCTGTTAAGGTCGACATTATAGATGTAATACACAGTTTAAAGAAAAGTTGACGAGTTTTTTCAGCAACAAGGGCAGGCGACAATCAAATGAAACTTCATAAACAAATTAGTTATGTATGAAATCAGATGTTAAAAATAATTACAAATTCATGTAATTTTATGTAATTCATGTAATTAATTTTAAAATTAAAAAATGACTGAAAGACTTTTCTTTTAGCTTATTTTGACAAACCTTTCTCCCATTAAAAAGGTGGGAACTACAAAAAAGTCATTAATGCAGTGGTTAATGAAAGCAAATGGTGCATGATGTTTTGTCTCCACGAGCTGTCCTAATGCCGAAACCTGGACTCGTTATTGTCACTAAAACAGGTTTTAAAATTGTACGTAATGAGAAAAATGCAAAATATGTTTTCTTGCACATACTGTAAAATAAATAGAAACATCCTTTTGAATTACATTTTATTTTGATATTTACTCTCTATGGATTGTAAATCAAGGAAAATAAATAATTTCTACTTTCAAGCGCATAGCTTTCTAATTGTAAAACATACATACATACTATATTATATATATATATATATATATATATATATATATATATATATATATTTATTTAAGCAGATTCGTAACCGAAGACAGAGATGAAGACATTTTCGAATTTTTAAAGTTAGTTTTTATTCCATTCCGGGAGGTATGATTTATGTACAAGCAACAACGACGAGCACACCAACGCAGAACGACACAAAATGAAATGATGAAAAGCTAAGGGAAGATATATCCCCTGATTATACACTGTGAGATTTTGATAGAGATTTTTTTACACGTGTCGACCCTGGTAAGGGAATTATAGGGATCTTTTAACAGAATGTGATAGCCTTGACATTTTTTATGCCTTCACTCTGAATGTGGGAACTAGTCAATGTAAGCAATTTTATTACAGCTTCCGTTGCATTAACTAAATAAAGAAAGGCGGAATTGTATCAGGAAATAAGAGAATATTCTAGAATGAAATTAATATGGGCAGAATTAAGATAAAAACTTTGGAAATTAATTAGGATTAAATTAAATTTTCAAATACCATTATATTATATATGTTAAAAAAATTCGGTTACATTTTTATTTAACACAATAAATTTTAGGGATGATGCTATAAAATGAAAGCTTCGAATATCAAAATACTACAGTTTATTATTTTACAAGATAAAATAATTTTACTGTGCACCAAACTATAATCAATAAATCATATTTATAATAAGCAGAAAATGATAACGGAGTCGCTTCATTACAAATAAAACACATCAAGTATCGTGTCAATTTAACTTTAGAATATATTGCACTGTCTTCCAAAAAATAAAAGGAAATGACATTACAAATTCAGCATAAATAACGTGCAGTTAAGTGTGTATATATATCATCTTGTTTTGTGATAAGACTGAAAAACACGAATTCAATTAAATCAGTTTACTATAAATTTAAAAAAAAAACGCTTATATTTCTAAACAAAAGCGGAAGTTAAAATCCTATTATGGAGTTTTAAAAACAAACGGTTGAATGTTTTGAGGAGTTAATTTCAATTCCATCACAATATTTAAAGACATTGTTAAAAAAAAAAAAAGTGGAGAATTGTATAGAAATGAAACGAATATCATTAGAAAGATAACTTTTTGAGTCTTAAGATAATACGAAGACCATTTTTATAAGGTAATTGATTTGGAAGATATGAACAGCAATTTTAACAGACAAGTCAAAACGATTACTGATCTAGCGACGGTTAAGTCTATTTCGATTCGATTAAGCTTTCTGTTGGAAGTCTATTTCTTGACTTCAACCGATTAAACACTCCTGTACATTTCTAATAACGTTTTGGAGTTTTATTAATTAAACAGACGAAGCGCTCAATTTAATGCAGCTGTAAAAATGTTCAATGAAGCAGCCAGAAATTTGAATGATGGTTTGTTTACATTTGAATGTTGCCATTCGATAATTCGATATAACAGAGATTTCTGTAAAGTATATGTTAGCGTTTTATACGCATTGATGTTTTTAAGATTTCTTGGAAAGCAGGAGATCCAGTCCGATGAGGAAGGCAGTAAGCTGGCCGGAGACCGTGTGAAAGTATTTTCAACTTTTTCTTCTTACTTTAGAATGGAATTTTGCAGAGGAAGCACTTTTAATTTTATCATTTATTTTTTCACCACATAGGAAAAATAAGAACTCGGCAATTCAGAAGTAAACGTCCGAGTATGAGTGGTTAAGAAATAATTATTTTAAGAAGCGGATAAGCTGAAATTATTACATATATACGGCTACCATTCGGATTGATTCCATTTATAAACTGAATAATGCGTTCGCTTTTTGACAATGCATGAAATTTGAAGCATCCTTTTCTCCAATTATCATAACTACCTTAATTTATAAACTCCGTTATTGTCAAAGCTTTCTTAAGATATGAAAAATGAACCATTTTTCATAATAGGGTTAGCATAAGAGTGCGGTCGCGAAACTTTGATCCCATGTGTTTTAATCTCAATATATATATAAAAAAAAAAAACACCATAACAAAATTATTTCTAACATGTGAATCAAGAGAATAATTTTTCAAACAACATTTTTAATTTATGATGATTGAAAAACGAAATTTGTTTAAATGAACCGAATACTTATTCACGCGATATTCGCCAATATAATTTGTATATCCATTGTATATTCGTGAAGGAGGGGGGGGACAGCACAGCGATGAACAATGTTCACATAAATAGAAAATGACATGTGTAGTTGCCATTTCACAGCAATCTCATGTAAATCGATTCTAATAGAAAAAACATTAAAAGATGCTACATTTCCATACATTGTTATTTGTATGCAAATGCATACTGTAATCTGGGGTTGCTAAACACTTATTTTTATTTATTTATTTCGGCTGAAAACAGGTTGAAAATGTGGTAAGTTTAAAGACCCCATTTTTGAACCATCAGAGCTAGGATAAGTGAAAGATTCAAATGGCTATTAACTACAATTACAGTTCATGATACTAAAGAAAGTACAAAAGACAGTCATTTAAAAAATACAGTGAAAACTTCTTAAAAGAAAATTAAGAACATTCTACAGTCGACAGAACCATTCTACCACAAAAAGCAGCCAGTCACGGGCTTTCCTTTCGCGCAGGTCAGGAAACTCGAATTAACTTTCAAAATGAATATTAGCAATTTTAACCGTGGGAAGATGTGTTTTGTTACTCAGTTTCTTTGTTGAATCGTGTCGCACGACCTCTAACAACACACAGACGTCATGTGAGACATCGACCCCTGTCGCAGTTATTTCACGACCAGAATGTCGGAAAAG
The DNA here is from genome assembly GCA_026543865.1 of Argiope aurantia. NCBI lineage: Eukaryota > Metazoa > Arthropoda > Arachnida > Araneae > Araneidae > Argiope > Argiope aurantia. The sequence continues at coordinate 358,045 of JAPMOR010096039.1, read as the reverse complement.
AATTAAATCATTCCAGATCTGAGTAAGATGCCGACAGAATGAAATTCTGAAACACTTAATACCCACAACACAAACAATTGGTTGGGCCTGCTAAGCAACGGGAAACAAATGACCCATTACATATGCAAAATCATGAAAATATTGAGATAATAATTGTGGACAAAATTATTTTTTGATAAAGCAAGGAACAATTATGAGAATGTGAAGCAAATGTGCATCACGTGGCCTCCTAGATTAAAATATGTAAGCAAATCAGATGAAGCGTACGCGATTCGAAATTGGAACATAACTTTTCTTGTTACCTCGCCCTTTCATTCCCTTAGCGGCACAGTAAGGAGCAAAGTGATTTAGTAAGAAATTGTTCATATCACAAACTTTAGTTCAACATATCATTTTGTGTATTTTTCTTTTAAATATGTGTAGTTAGGAGAAGGAACAACAATGTTTCCAAAAATTAATGAATGAAGAGGACGGTTCATTCCAGGCTTCCACATAAAAATCCGAGCCCAAATTTAAGAATTCTGATAGTTCAACAAATCGGGATAAAGGAGGGGGGAGGGGAGTGAAGAAGAAAGAAAACATATCATAAACGTAAAGCCAAAGAGTTTATTTTGTTCGATAGGCCATAAATTCGAGCATATAATGTATCAATTATTACATGCTTATACAGACATTTTAAAGTGTCATTGAGCTATATGGATAAAAAAAGCAAACTTTACACGAAGCACTTGTAATTCACATGATTGGTTGGTTGATGGAGTTTATTGGCGCAAGAACCCTTTCTGAATAAATTGCGCCGAACATATGGTGAAATTTAATCTTATTTTAAAAGTTTTAAAAATTTGTTTCTAAATTGCATCATTTTCCTGAACCTGTCAACCTGTAAATTTTACAAAAAGTAATAGCAAAGTAATTCAGATGGCAAGAATGATTTCATTACTTATGAGACACACTTGCTGCATGAGGTGATTAAGGCGTAAATACTTTGATGAAATTCGCTTGATACTAAACTGTTGCTTAATGAACCCTTTCCTATCTTTCCCAAATTTTACAACAGGGAGAAACAAGTGAGAGTGGTTTCCACGAAACTTACTCGTATACTCTCTCCCCACCCCAAATAAAATTGTGACCCTTAGGCAAAGCCGTGAAAGCCACGAAAGCTCAGATTGTTATTTTTAGGAACCCGCACAAGAGAGTTTTGCACTTTGTAAAATAATAAAGAAAATTGGTATTTATGTATGATACGCTTAATAAACAAGGACCAGACAACTGAATATGCATTATGGATGCTTTTTTCCAATCGACTGAAACCACAATTTGACACAGGGCTTCAACTGTAGTCACGATATCACACATCAAATTTCGTTTATTTGAATAATTACATTTTTGAGTTATATTTACATCCATACGGATTATATTACAGAACGGCTAACGGTCAAGCCCTTGACGGATTTAGTTTCCAATTTGATACAGACCTACACTGCAGGTGTTAAATCTTTGCACCAAATTTCATCCATCGAGCTCTTTTCGTTTTATAGTCATCGTGATAATTTGTGTTCAGATAGCTAGACTGATAGACAAGACTTTCTTTAAATAGTTCCTGTTCAGAATTGGATAGTATCTATAAATCTGATGAAAAGAACAAACACCAAATTTCATCCGTATAGCTGAAAATGTTTTTGAGTTATAGATAGAGCGATGAACAAAATTTCAAAACTATATTTTTCGGTCTCGGGTCTGAGACGTAAAGATTCGTCAAAATCTCGTGGTCGGAAGTTTTTGACGATTTCAATACTTTCTATCTGCATATTTAGTACACGTAAGGTAAAGATTTAACATGTGTTTCTTTTTGAATAATGAGCCCGATTCATATGCACGTAACAATAATAATAATAAACTCGTGCATATTCAGTTATGGAATCCACAGTGAACTTTGAAGAAGGAAAAGTGCAAGATGCAGAAGTTAAATAACATGCGCAGTTACTTGTGTCATGTGATTGGACGTTAACGAAACTAATACCATTGCTCCATTAGAAAAAAAAAATTGTATGCAACTGCTCCATTAAAAACACAACACTAAACAAAAATAAAATTTGCACCCAAAATAATTTCATTGAATCCAAAATTTATAAAATGACAGTTGGTCTGCAATTGCACAGGTGTGTTAATGTATGCAAATATGGAAACTTGATTTCAAACAAAAAAAAATATTTAAAAAAAGATTTCTTTCTACAGTTGTTTTGGGGCATCTACAACGCATTAAGCGACCAATAAGAAGAGGAAAGAAAAAGAGAGAGTGTCACCAGCTTTTTCTTAAATGAATCTTAATTCCCTCGCATCCGTCTTTTCTCTGCAGTCCTTCTTAAATAAATTGTGACGGCCCTAGTCTTAGTACTGTTTTTCGTCTTTCACAAGTATATAAAGAACACTGCTTGCAAGCAGAAGTATTTTGGAAAATTATAAAATTAATAATAACGCTTCCCTTATATAAATAATATATAGAGAAAATTATTTTAAACGGTAATCACAGCACTACTATAAATTATATCAGAAAATTCTTTGCAAACTCTTGACATCTTCACGATGGAAAAACAAGTTTTTTAAACCTTTTTGCAAATGCATAATGAGTTTAAGTAAGAAAACAATACATTAATTAATGAGAAATAAAGTGAAATTTCAAAACAATTGGTTGACATTCCAATGAAATATTTCAAATCTGGAAAATATATTTAAATATTTCTGTTTGATTCAAAATATTTCAAGCAATTGCTATTGAGATTTTGGGACAACAAAATGCCAATCCGCGCTTCCCGTTTCCTGTTGCGACCCTTCAATAAACTCTATTTAGTAATTGAATAAATTTGCAGTTGTAGTAAAATCCTATATATTATTTCTGTTGCCACTATTCCTTTCTATTTTCTAGTTTAGAAATTTTACAAAGAAAACGCATTGTAACCCTTCAAAAAATTCGTTTGACGATTCTCTACATTTCAGAATCCCCTAAGTCATAAAAACACATTTTTTAGAATAATAATACATACACAAATTTATAGAATATATACACAATAACTATAAATACGACCACTCAAAACCGCGTGGCTAAACGTACAAAATTGGTATCGCTCTATCAAAATTAAAAAATATTTCAAAAACCAAAGAGGTAGATAAAATTTGGTACACTATATTCGCATCTAAATTGTTTATCCAAAACAAATTTTGATTGAATCCATTCACGGACTGACCACTTGTCGGTCTGCATATTTTCATACATGTAAAAATGCGATAACTCAAAAACGCAATGACTTAGATAAATGAATTTGGCAAATACGAAATTTGGTGTTGGTTTAAATTTGTAGTTGAATATCAAGTTTTAGTTTCAGTTGGTAGGCAAAATGCCATCTAAATACAGTCTAGGATTTCATCACCATTCTAAGAATCACAAAACGCTCATGTACGGGACTCTAAATATAAAAATCTGAGCATTCATGGAATTCAGGACATTTTTACTGTCCGCAGTTTTTAGATCGGGGTGAGGAGGATAACACATTTATTAAGGAATATTCGAGAAAGTTTAGTGGCGACCACCCCCGTTGGTTCTAGACAACATTAAAATTACAGTGATAAATAGGATTTTTTACCGACTTTTGACAGAGCATATTCAATTTACCTTAAGACACTTTTCCAGCTTAAAACTTAAACGAAAAAAAAATTTTAAACTTCAAATAATTTGATATCAGAGATCTTTAGCTTTTTTTTTCTTCTTATTCTTATCTTTTTTTCTACAAAGTTAATCTACAGAACTCAAATCTTTTACTAAGCATCTAATTACGAAAGAGAAGGGTGTCATTGTGCTACGTGGTATAGTAAAGAAATGCGAGAATGCGTTTAGAGATATTTCATTTCACAATTGAAATCAAAATTTGACATAGAACTACAATTTTAATAACGAGATCCTGTAATAATTTATCCAAGTAGTTGCAATTTTGAATGCGAATGTGCAGCGCCTTTGACGAATTTGGTTCAAACTTTGATATGGACCTACACTTTACTGTTTCAATTTGTGTACCAAACACTATTTACCTAGCTTTTTACGCTTGTAGTTATTGTGGTCACTTGTTTGGACAGCCAAACTTCTAGTAAATGGATTTTGTCTAAAATTTGAAAGACATATGCAAATTTAGTCTTTAAAACGATAGACTAGATTTCATCTATCTAGTTCAAAAAAGTTTTGAGTTATGGTATAGATGATCACACACAGCGACAGTGAAGGGGAGAGGATAAATGGTGTTGTTTCGGATTCAGGGAGCTCTGAAATATGGAGATTCGTCAAACTCTCGAATTAAAATTTTTTTGAAGCTTACAATACTTCCTCCTTGTATCCTTCGTATTCGAGAAAATAAAGATGCAATACAAAACAAAAGAATGGAAATGTAAATATCGATAGGAAAGCCGATTAGCTGTTACACATTTGTAAATGAGGGGCTCATGAACGGAATGAAACGAAGAAGATATACGCAGTCCGCATTTCAAATAAGCTATACCACTTGTTACATAGTAAAAAGAGGAGAAATCGATAGAAAGTTCCCATCCTCGCGTGGTATATGATGCAACTAACGAAGCGCACAGAAGGGGAAAGGAAGTACTTTCCTAAAAGCAGAAAAATCGATAGTGCGCGTTTCTGAAGCTGTTGCCACAGACACGTCTAACGGCCCTGACCGTGTGATTCTCTAAGGCGCTGTAGATCACGAAATAATCTTATTTCCGAATACATACAAGTAGTAATCAGTATTTAAGGTATCCGCCTACGTTGGAAACTCTTGAATGAAAATCACTGATATTTTTTTCATGTTTAATCTGAAAGCCTACATTTACTTCCTCAAAGCCATTTTTTTTTTGTATGTCTATGATAATAAGAAATGAAATTAAAGATAATTTAACAGAGTTTAATAGCTGAAAATGTAACTATAAACAATATTATAAATAAGCATTTTCGTTAATCTTATATGGGTTATTTAAAAATTGTCTTTACCTATTTCCTTTCTTTGATCATATACCTGATACTATTTGGGAATGGTTTATTTCCTTTAGGATTTTTCGGCATGTATTTTTTTTAATGCACTCTTGCAAATTTAGATAATTCTAAATCAATAAAGTATCTCGATTTTTCTCTGATGTTTTAATTTCTGATAGATAGCGTTTAAATCGTATTTATGACATTTGATAACAGCATCTTCAAGTTAGCTAACAAAATTCCAAGCCATAAAACAGAAGAAATATCGAAATCTACCGATACCAGCTGCATCGCAGATTACAATACATGATCATTACAGAAAGAAAGGTTTGGGAGAAAAGACAACAATTTCCAAAACTGAAAATTTATAATGAATTGAGTTCGAGAAAAAAAAATAACCACCTCACAATTTAAGAAGTTTTGAAGAAAAATCCTTTTTTCATCTTACTGAAAATTAAAAACAAAAACTTTAGTCATTTTTTCCAAAAAGTAATTTTCTAAAAAAATTATATTTTTAAACATAATTACTAAAATACCATAAGAAATATGTCTGAAATTTCGCATACATTTAGTTTATAATACTGTCTACGGAATAAATTAAAATATAAGTGCATAGATTGTAATTGTGGAACCATAGATTGTAAAAGTGCGTACTTTCTTAAATTTTGGAAAAGATTAAAATTTAGAAAAATCTGTCATTTTATACAAAAACTCTTTACAAGAAATTTGAATTATTCCTAAACATTCGGTTTAGTCTCGAGCTAACACATCAATAAAGATATTTATATCTGGGAATTTGCTTTTGAGTGAGAATATCGCTAAAAAAAAATTAGGCTAAAAATTTTGAATTTTTTTTAAATATTTAATAAAATTAATTGAATTACAAAATATTTTTGCACCATAAATTTATTGAATAAATGTCATTTGAAAATTGAAAAATATTGCTTTAAATATCATTTTTTTAAATAATGCCACAGAACGTAGTAACTTTTAAATTAATTTCTTTTATTCAATTCGGCTGAAAAATCAATAATTTGTATATAACAGTAATCAAACTGTATAAAATTCACACAAATGCAATGATATAAAGAGAAACATCTGTTACTCAAAAACCTCTATGATCTGAATTTTAATTATACGCATTATTGAGATATCTTAATAAAAGATGTTGAAACAAACTTAAAGGAAATTCGAGACAGCAGCTTTAATCCGAAGCAGCAAAGCATTATATGTCTTGGACTCTATTCGTCTGCCTTTATATTATAATTAAAAATTTATTATCAGAACGCTAATATGCACATTAAAAAACACTAACATCACTTTTTATGTGAATTATTCCTAAACAAAGCACATAACGCGCATGTGTATTAAGGCTGAAACAAAAATGATGAAAGGTATTGTTGTAAAACATGCTGAAAGTTATACTTTTAAAACTTTATTAAATTTAGAGAAAAAAAACAGCATGGCAAACAAATTTCAATCACTGAAAAGCCGATTTTTAAATTATACAGTAGTGTAAAAATGGTTGTTGAGCAACTGTATGTTCAAAATTTATTGCAAGAAAACCCACTAACATTTAACTTCATTTTTGATTAAAAATCAAACTAACATTTTTTTAAAATTCTTTCTCAATAAGTATCTATTGCCAAAGAATATCATGTTAAAACAATATTAATGTTATTGACTTAAATAAGGCTTTCACATACAACTGTTATGGTTCTGGATAAATTATGAAATGCCTCTTTAAAAAAAATTTTAAACTTAATTTAAATTTGCAACTTAAATTTAAGATACAAGATTTGCTAAAACATTTAACTGCGGATTCGAAATAAATTACCAGTGAATTACACATTGCGTGCTTAGGATTGTAAAATCAGTTTTATTACCTCGCTTAATAATAAAGGAAATGCGTGTGTGAGGATTCGAAAAATTTTTTTAAGTTTATTAATTTAAAGAATAAATGAGATTTTGGCGTTTTCAATAGAAATTTCCAAAAAACATTATGCGAGACTGGTTTTTGTACCATTTCGAAATTTGAACCAATGTCATCGTAATGAGACCAATTTAATTATCGTTCATTTTTCATTCAAGTTTAAATGTCAATACCGATTTAATTATCATTGGATTTTTTTTTTATTTTTTTTGGTGGGGAAGAGATAGTTTTTTACAATCGATTTCATTTTCTCCGGAAATTCAAACTTTGTTCTATCAAATATCGCGTGAATGTCTTTCATAGTTGAGAGCCAAAACAGAATATGTTTAAGGCCTTAAGCCGAGAATCGTCATGCATTTTCCCCTTTTAACTTACGCATTGCGAATTCAATGCTTTATAAAAAAAAAAAAAAAAAAAAAAAAAAAAAAATCTACTGTCTTTATATACAGTTTGGCGCATCCGCAAATCTGTTTCTACACAAAAATCTTTCCAGATAAATAAAATACCAGAAACGTTAATGTTTATGTAGATTGTATAACGAACCAGAAGGTAAAACAGGCGGGGGAAACGAATGCATTATGGCATCATGAAACTTCTTAACTCCATTTAGAATGAATCATATACAGAATGAATAGAACAGATGTTAAGTTATTAAAATAACATGGTAGTAATGTCTTTCACAATTTGATATTTACTGGGGGGAAATCATGAACATGAATTATGCGTAAAAGATTTAATGAAACAATATACTATCAATATTCTAAGTGTAGCAACTGGTTTGCCAAATGTGACAAATAAGAAACAGTTTTCAATTTAAAAATAAAACAGTAATGTAAAACCGTGTTAAATAATAATACCCAAACTTCAAAACACTATCAAGAGAAATTGTCATAAAGTATACATAGCAACCAAATTATTAACTTAATTAAATAACATTCATCAATGCACATAAAGGTATCTAGCATTTAGATATAAAACAATTTTTGCAAATTCGTTTATATATAAAAAAAAAATTACAACTACTAATTCTTAAATTTATTTTCAAGCTTATTTTAACTTTTTGTTCCTTTTTCAAACAATCTTTTAAACACAAAACTATTTAAAGAAGAGCTAGAAATACCAACATTTAAAGATGTATACACATTATAAAATATACCATAGTCAACACAAATATTATATAAATACCAACATTTTTTAATTGAAAAATGTTTTCCTAAAAATTTAAGCATTAAGGGGGGAAATATGCAAAATAGTCATGTTATTTGAAGACTTTTTTCAAAAAGCTACCAACAATTCTTATCATAAATATTTTGTAGGGAATAATAATACAAGCAGAATGAATCTTAAATGTTATTTTAAGGAACATCACTTATACTGATTCAAATATAAAACAAACAAAAAAATTCTTTGAAGTGATTTTTAGATATCAGGAACCAATAGTTTTGATTTTAGAGAATGTTTTACCAAAAAGGAAAATAAATTTCACACATAAGTTATTTTATAAAAATAAAAAAGTTTGTTTATTCCCAGTAAATGTAACTACAAAAAAAAATCATAAGCGATTCCTTCAGAATTTAAAATACAAAACAATACAAAATGAGATAATTTTAAAATAAGGAATTGTTATATTTTTCAATACCTTAGGTCCAATTCTGTGTCTTCAATACCATTGGTTTCACTAAATCGTCTAAGAAATTTACGAAAAGCGGGCGGAATATCAGGATCCTCAGAAACATTTTGTTCATGTTCATTTTTAATCTCATGATCACTATTTTCAATATTTTGTGTAAATGTATCACTCTTGATATCTGTTATTGAATTTTGAGAATCCAAGGTCTTGTTCACACATTCCACAAGAGTTGAAACCTTTACATACTGATTATCACCTAACTCTATTTCATGAACTGATTTTAAACTGTCCAACCTCTCAACTGCTTTTTTGGCTTCCATGTGACCAAAAGAAGTAATTATAAAATCAAAATAATTTTAATTGTCTAATAATAACCAAATATTTCAAATATACAAAGAATAAACAAATAAACATGCATGATATGCAAAAATAATTTATCCATTAATTGGAACACCAAAGAACGCCTCTCATGCGCATAGCTAAATCACAAGTTGGTAATCATTTTTGATAGCCACAAAAGAAGAAAGATATCAAAATGTGGAAATGATAACATAGCACATATCAGGCAATCCGTTACAGAAATTGACAGTAACTAAGGAAACAGATAAGTAGGATAAAAATAATAAAGAAAAAATGCAATGTTTACTTTTCCCTTTTTTTATTAATTTACCAGATCAATTTTTAATATTTTCCTTTAAAAAAAGTTTCACTTTTCCTTCACTTTATTTACATATACACTTTATATACAGGTTATTAAATATTTTTTTAATTAAATAAGACAACTTTATTTATAAGTTTTGGGAACATAAACTAAATAATAAAAATAGCATCATTCAAATTAAATTATTATGACAATTTTAATATATTTAATAATTTGATATGTTCTCTTAGAGATACAAGTTTATATCTTAGCAACTTCAAATAAGACCAATTAAATTGAAATTCCAAATGCAACTCTTTAATAAAACACAGCATGCAAAGGATTTTTCATGTTTGAAGGTACTAAACTCAAAAACTAAAATAATCTAATCTTTCAAAGAATGTCAAATCGGAATTATTAAAAATTTGTGCTCATGATGGCAGCTTATGTCTCCAGATAATTATTAACATGATATTTACAGGTTGGCAGACTATCTCTAAATTACATTATTTAAAAAAATCATTCAAATAATATGGCATATTGTAACAAAATCTATTTTTGTAAGAAGTATGCGATAACTTAACAATCACACTGTATGTATTTTCTGTGTTAGAAAATTTAAAATAGACATAAGGTTAAACACTAAACAGAATAATCAAATGAGTAAGGAAAAACTTTAAAAAGAGGAAAAAGAAGCTTGCAAATGAATATTGTAACTTCATTTTATGTGTAGTCAGTCTGAGTGAAAATGATACCTACACAAAAGTTAAATACAATTCAACAAATTCAATCAGATTTTAAAAAATTCTTGGTTTTTATTATATTATGACTTTCTTAGTCAAACGGATTCATCTTTGGAGAACAAACTGAAAAATAAAATGACAGTCAAGATTTCGAATTATAAAATTTAGTTACAGAGACTTGTTCATGAACTTTTAACAAAATTTTTCATGAAATCAAAATTCTAGTAAACAGCATGTCCTGAGTTTAATTAAACTTATGGTATAAATGAATTAGGCACTTTTCCGTTAGTCGGGCGCAAATGTCGGCAATTGTGAACCAAACGCGAAATTGGCGAAAGAAATTTGGTGGAATTCTACATTATTTGGTAATTTTTCACTTGCGCCCAGCTAATGGAAAAGTACCAACGAATCTATACAAATAAAAAGCCAGTTAGTTTATTCTGAACAAGATTCTATTTATACAACAAGAGACATTAATATGTAAATGAAGATTTGATAAATAATTGGTCATTTATACATTTTCCTTTTCTAAATTGCTTTATATTAAAGAAAATTTTAAAATCTTTTGGAAATTATTTTAAATAAAAAAAATCAAAACACATTTAGACACTTAACCAAAACAATGGAAGAATTACTAAAAAATTGTTATTTGAAAAATTGCACTATTTTCACCATTATTGTCAATAGATAAACAAATCATTTACCAATCATAAGCCAGGAAGGGCATTATGGCTTGATATCATTAATCCACTCTAGCCTCATGAACAATGGATGCATGGAAACTCTAGTATAGTTACACTCATCAAATGGAATATTTATTAATACATTTGTTCAATTTAACTTATGTTTTATACAAATTATTAAAAGCTTGGGAATTTTCTTACATGTTGATTTATAATAATACTGAAATACTGTAACTATATTTTTTAACAGCTTATCTATCAAACTATTCATTGTAATTATAATAACAATGCAGTTAAAACACCTAGATTTCTGAGAATTTTACTGAGGTATGAAAAAATTTAAACAATCATTAGTTACATAAAAATATATAGTATATGTTCATATAGAATTTCGAAATATTTATTTTTGATCAAAATTTCTTAGTTAATGTAATTTTGAAAATATATTTTTTATACGAATCATGAAAATCCTTGCAATTTCCTAGCTGTTTTTTAATCAATTATACCATTTTATAAGAATGAATACTAATTATAAACTTTACTATTTACATAATTAAAATTCATTAATTCTGACAGATACATGAAACGGTAATCTTTAAGACAAACACAGATGCATTTCAAAATTGCAAAATAAAATTGATCAAAACCAGCAGCTGGGCATTTATAAGCCTTAGATGCTATCTATACTCTATCTTTGTTATCTATTAAGTTTTTCTTTTTAATTCAAAAATAGAGTTGTATGTCAAACTTTGATGTAATAATGGATCAAATTATTAATTGAGACTAAAAAAATATACCCTTTCATTAGTCATTTTCTCATTTAAAAGCATACGAAATAATGTAATAAAAAAAATCAATCTCGGGACCTTTACATTTTATGCCTTTACATTTTAGACATCTCTGAATTTACAACACACATTTTTAAAAAACCATGTCTGTCCATCATTGCTGATAAAAAAAAACTTAGAAATGCAATTAGCTATAAGGATTAAAGTTAAAATAAAGATTTGAAGTTGTGTATTCAACTCTAGATCAAATTCATCAAAAGAATGGCTATTCATTGGTCATAAATGTATATGAACACAATAACTCAAAAATACAACAGCTTACAATGATAAAAATTTTGTATACTGTTTTAATACCAAAATTATATGTCTGTATCAAATTTTAGCTCTAAATGATATAATGGAAGGTGTTCAAAATGCATGCTCAGTTTGCTTCAAAACATACATTACTATACAAAAGGCAAGGACATTCCAATACTTTCGAGGATTTGTTACTTTCTTTCCTATAATAAATGCAGGTGATATAGAATAATTTACAAAAACAACTGAATAAAAGGTTCTATATTGTTTAGGCACAGCAGAAAGTTACAGGCAAGGTTCTATATTGCTTTGGCACAGAAGAAAGTTACAGGCAAACTCCCCTGCTACTCTATCAATGTTACATTATTATTTTAGTTCTCAATACAATATATGCGTAAATATTTTTAAAAAAATTTGACAGCAATTAAGAAATTGTACACAAATGAATAAAGTAAAGAGAATAAAATCTTAATAAATTAAAGAAATCTTTATGAATTCATACATAAATTCATTTTTCTCACATTATAAAAAACATCTTTTTAATTATGTTTTTTGTGCCCTTAAGAAGGGGCGGGGGGAGAGACACTGTTTTGTTTAACAAATTTTCAACTTCAGAGTTTTCTGCAATAGCATTTTTCTACAGTAGCATTTTTTTAGATACAATACTTATCAGGCACTTTAAAAGAAGATAATGTATATCTTTGTAGAATAGGTATTCATTTCTCTTGTAACATGATTAATTAGTTTCATGTTGCAATAAAACTATTTTGTAATAAAAATATCCAAAAACAAACAGTAATGCAAGATAATGGAAGTCATGTTCCATGTGTTAAAGTAATATCTTTATTTTTCAACAATTAACATGGTGAAAGGTAATTAAAACTATTGTCAATAAATTTAGACCATTTAAGGAAATCAAAATATGACAACTAAATTTAAAAATAAAATTTTTAAATAATTTCTTAAAAAAGAGAACATATTGAAACTTGAATTTTCAAATTTAATTTTTCTTAATTTAAAACAATAGTTAAAAAATATCATTGGAAAGAAAAGGTATATAGTCTGATAAATGCATTTTATGATGATGATCTGTGGGGGAGGACAGAATAATTTAAATAAATTTCTTCAAAAAAATCTATTATGATAAAATAATAATAAAGTTTTAAATCCAAATAATTTGTTCACAAAATAATACTAACTACTCTTCAGTCTGAATAATTTTTTTTTGATGCCCCTATTCTTCCAAGCAGAATATTAAGACTAGAAAACAGATCAGGATACATAGAAAATACCTAAGTACTGCACATCAACGGATTCTGAGGAGACCACATTTCAACGATTCCATCTCATTAAGGGGTGAGATGTAGAACGATGAGTGCATTTCTGGTATTCCCTTTGACCTTGAATTTCCCCTATTAGATACAAGTAAATGTAAACATCTCCTAATTTCATCTTTTCTTTCACCCTTATTTTGACTGATTAAACCCATCCTAACGCATGCGCAAAAGCGGGGAGGGTTTTACAATCCGTTGCTGAACAGTACATAGAAAATACCTATACTTTGTACTGATCTTAGAACAAAGAACTTGGCCTTTTAACAGATTATTGATAAAGTAATAATACTACAGTAGAAAGTAACTCACATTAACTTGCAAATATACATATATCTTTTAAAAACAGAATCTGTAAAAAAGATAGCATGAAAAAATAATTACCAAAAAAATGTTTTTAGGAGAAAGGGAAGCAAGCAATATGACTTTATTAGAAGTAAATCAATTCAATTCCTAAATGGAAATCGCCAACTAAAAATTAACATTTTTCCTTTCTTTAAGACTATAAAATCCAAAGAAACATAGAAATCGATCTCAATAAATATCAAAAAATTCAATTTATAGCAATTTTAAAACAAAGAGAATTCTTTACTTAATGGCAGATTTTTAAAATTCATTTATTAACCCAAGAGAGAAGGATATAATAATTACACATTTTTCATTCAACTAAATGTGCTAATTTAAAAAAAAATAATACTATGGTCACTGATTAGAATTTTTATTGTTCTGATTTTGAAATATCCAAGTTATTTCCTAAAAAGACTTCACAGTCAGTAGATCTCTATCACAGATGGTTTGCATCTAATTATTTTATAGTTAACAAAATTATTACTGAAATTAATGTATAATTCCTTCCAATGTCATTAAAATAAAAATTTGAAGCTGTTTTCATTAAAATTTATGAAATAGTTATGAATGGATTTTAATACTTTAATGGTTTATTTACATGTATCATTTTCAAATAAAAAGAGTTTGGTTTAGTTACATCAATGTCCTACATTTTTAAGTAAATCAATTGTTATTTTTGGACGTATCCCTAATTCCAGCCCACAGTCAGATGACAATTATAGAATATGAAACAGCAGTACTCTGTCCAAAACTTTTGTATCATACAAAAGGGAAACTATTTTACCTTTGATGAATTTTACAGGTACTAAGCCCATGGAGACAGCAGAAAATGAAATCTGAACGCAAATACAAAATTTCCCAGATATAATATTAAAATTTGCCACAAAACCATCATAGTTCTTCTTAAAACAAAAAACAACAACAAAATAGTAAAAAAGGTAAATAAATATTTCATGAAGAAGCATGATTTTGCTGAACTCTATAAATTTAAGAAATGAAAACATTTTAATGAGTTATTTCTTTTTAATGAAGAACATTTTCAATATATCATAATATATAAAATAATTGTGATACATTAAGAATGCATTTTAATTATTCACTTAATTAACATACTATTTATACTTTGTTCTCTCATTTTACATACAGTTTTCCTGTTTAATAACATAAAAGTTGGAAAGTGTTTTTACTAGCTTATGCTATTAATAACATGGAATATCAATAAGCTCCAACTGTCAATTACATTTTTTATAAATGAATCAGTTCACATTCTCATTTATTTCTTCTAATATTAACAACAAACAAAACACTTTAAACAAAAACGCTTTCTTCTTTTTACCTAAGAATTAATTATGAGCATACATTAATTGCATTTACTTTCACCCTCCCCTATTGTTTATTTTTAATAAATGTTCTCCATTGTTACAATCTTTGGCATTATAGCATAAGGAAATGTAATAAAAATATAATTTTGCAAATATATAAGTAATAATTAATTGATAATTCTTTTCAATATTTAAATTTACTATGTACATCTTTAACATTATGTAAATTAAAGATGGTATTATTTATAACAAAAATATCATCAATTTGGGACAACTATTTTCAGTATAATGGGATAAAAAATTTCAATACATTATGTCATTTATACATCAAAATTTTAATTATATGCATAGGTTTTTACTTTTTTTTTTTTTAATCTAAAGACTAAACAGTCAAAATCCAATAAAAAGAGCTAAGAATGCAGGAAAAAAGAGAATAAAGCAAATGTTAAATACATATATTTAAAAACAAATTACATCCATAAGGACAAGAATACCAACAGGAAAATGACAGATAATTTCAATTATTGCACATTCTAATTGTGAACAAATGAACATCTGATACGAGAAAGTCAACAATACAAGCTAAAAAGAAATTTTCATTAGTCTCCCATCTCCACCACCCCACTTTCGTTCAAAAGTTGCGAAGACTTCATAACTAATACAGCCACATATACTTTGAGGGTGCAGAGATTAAATGAGCAATACATATAAAAAAAGAATATTATATATATATCACAGAAAATCAATATCATTCAGTAACAGATTAAATACAAAAATATACCTAAATATTAAAAAGTGCAAACAATTATTTTGATAAATCTCTTTTTTTTAAAAAATATTTGATTATTAGATCACTTACATTAAGTAAAAGTCAAAAAAAGCATGGCAAAATAAATGCTAAGAATTTAATTTTAAAATATACTATTACTGTTTGATTATATCGATATTTTTTTTAAATATCAAAATTTAAAACAATTATTCAGTCATTTACTAGAGTAAAAATAAATTTTTTCAGCATTTTATTTTTAATAATTTCTTTAATACTTTGTAAATTGAAATAAGTATGCAGACTGAAATTAATATAATATAGAGCATTATGCCTAATGATAAAATTAGCATTTCATATAATAAAATTTGCATAATAATTGTACTAAAAATGCTTCTAAATGGAAAAAAGCCATCGTACAAATAACATTTTTGCACTGATTTTCAAATTTCAAAGCTCACTAATAATGATAATTTTTAAAAATATGCTGATAAATTTGAAATTTTAAAAAATAATGCATACAATAATTAAATTGCATATTTAATTAATTAATCATTTAAATTTCCTTTTACTTTGAATCTGTGAAAATTTTTACTTTATGGTAAAAAGCCATTAAATGTAACAAATTATAAAATTAATGCCAGAAAATTCATCTGCTTAAAATCCAGGTTTAATATTTTTAGGTAAATAGTACAAAATAAATGTCCGAAAATATCAAAATGAAAAAAATTATTCGCGCAGATTTTCAACAACAAAATTTTGATTTTACCTTTAAAACCACCCAATCTTATTTCAAAGATATGAATGTAACTGTCAAAATGTTACATAAAAACTTAAGACAATTCATGTACCATATTTTAGACTTCCATTACAAAACTTAAAGTTTGGTTACTTCCAATACAAGAAAGTAAACTAAGTTGTATTTATTATTTTTTCATAAGATCAAATCTTGCAACTTTTAAATAAAAAAAATAAATTAGCAACGCTTTGATTTTAATCAAAATGATAAAATGCTTAATAAGCCACACATTTCAAAAACGCTTTCAATAATTTTAATCCAACACTTTATATATACAAATAATTATTCGTAAATTAACAGCAAATAAGTAATTTTATATGAACCAAATCAATTACTTTTAGAAAAGATTTTTAAGAAAGAAATAAGAGAAACAATTAAAAGAATAATTACTTTTGCCAATATACTGAAGCATACCAGACAAAAAAAAGTTACATAGAACATAGTTTTTTGGTATTTGAAAATATATTACCAAATCTCATATATGATTAGATTAAATTCAATGTGAAATCAAGGTAACTTTGCTCGAGTAAATACCACAAAATAAAAATTTAGATAATAAAAAAAGAGTTTGAAACTCAATCGATTTTTTATAACAGCAAATCAATTTTAGGACAATAAACAATAAATATTATGTCCATAAAATAAGAATATGTAACTTGAGTTATTGCAAGATATGCTAAACAAAGACTTTTAAAATCAAGTTGTTTAAAAAAATTAGAATTTATGGGAAATTTTTCCTATTGAAGTAATCTTGTTTTAAGAAAATTGATTAGATAAAAAAGATATTGTGTTATAAAAAGATTTGTATAATCCGATTTAATTGTTGTTGTTTTACTGTTGTTTAAGCAAAGCTCTCCAGCGGCATTAAAGCAACAACAATCAAAGATCAACTGGAAATTAAAACAATCAAACGATAAAAATTTGTCATTCATAATCTGCAGGTATAAATTATTATTCAATATAAAACATATAACTCAATTTACAATACAAAAATGTGAAACATAATTTCAAGGTAAAGATGTATTCCCAAACCATACGTAAGCAGAAAAGATCACAATTCATTTTTTACTTACCAGATATTCAACAAAATATAAATGCTAGAGGTTCATCTAAAGTTTTCTTAGAAGTTCCTGGATGAAATACTTTTTGAATTTAATATCGCTAAGCGTTAAACTTAGCGATTATGACTCACTCACAAAAACAAGATCATATCCTACAGATGCGATATTTTCCATACACGAAAGCAGATTTTTAGGCTTCTACTTCGTGATGTCGGGTGGTTTTGAACGCAAGCCAAATAATATCATTCACTAAGTACCGGCTACTGTCATAGTTCATTCAGAAGTCACGAACGAAAAAAATTTTGTACGACGAGATTTAATCACACCCAGAAGCAATGAAAATATTGTCTACTGCCGATTAGCTTTCATACAACGTAATTTTGCCAAGAAAGTGAACGAACGGAAAAAACTCGATGAGAGCGGATAACAAAATTATAGAACAGACATTTCACAGCTACTTGAATGAATTAAAAACCAAAAATACGCTGTCTAGCAATAGATGGCACTACACCTTGGGAAAACGATGAACAGATGTTGCAGCGCAAGCGTTGAGTGTAGTGGAGCTTCTTGAAAAATAATGAACATTTGCAATAAAAAGAATACAGATAACGTAGATTTTTTGGAGCTTAAAAAAATTATTAATGAAAGTACCAATATACATAATATTTTGAGCTAAATATCATATAAAGTGCTTTCAAATGCGGACTTCATTCGGAAAATTATGTATAAAAGGCAATGGCCTAAGCTTTTGATTCTACAAAAAAGATTCCAGAAAAACGTCTCTTTATTGTTCTATTGAAAATATTAAGAGAAAGAAGTGATGCATTTCAAACTAGACAGCCTATTCATTGGTTTTAGAAAGCCATAGGCTAGTTGATTACAAAATATTACTACCTAAATGCTAAATAAATTATTGATTTTATTAGAAATTCTATGCATTAGAAAATAATGCGAAAATTATTAACACTTTTTCAGATAGA
Source organism: Argiope aurantia (assembly GCA_026543865.1). Lineage (NCBI taxonomy): Eukaryota > Metazoa > Arthropoda > Arachnida > Araneae > Araneidae > Argiope > Argiope aurantia. The sequence continues at coordinate 339,713 of JAPMOR010096039.1, read as the reverse complement.
AATGAGAAATTCATCTAAATCTAAATACGTTCACTTAGCTATTAAAGTATTTTAAACACTGCTTAAGATATCCATACCCTAATTAAAAAGAATGATGTGTCATTCACTTCGCAGAGGGTCCGCTGATCCGGAACTGAGTACGACAGTACTCGGATCCGATAAAGAATTGATTAATCAAATTCGTTCTAACGAAAGCATTCACACCGGCTGATGTGTAGCTTTTGTTGAGAGAAAAGATGTATTTCTTTCCTAAATAGGAATATAGAAGGTATCCTGCCTCTTATATTCCACAGCTAAATTTTTTACAGACAAATTCTTCAGAAGGAGTGTTTCGTTTTCATACATTTTGGGATACTGACAAGGAACATTATAAAGAAACCAACCTGATTTTGTTAAACAATTCCAAACAGAATAATGATGTTTTTTTCTTGTGACGCATAAAAAGGTGCCTGAAAAATTCCTTGTTATCACGTGAGATGTTATTCGCGTCAATCACACCCGGTTATTAGAACTTTTATAATCATTTTAATGATAATTCTCTTAAATTTGATGTGAATTAAAATATCTACATGTTTATTAATTTTTCAAATAAAGAGCAACGAGCCGTATGTGGTTTTTTTTTCACCATCACAAATATATTAACTAAATTTCGTAATTTTTTTTTTAAATTGAACTTTTAGGTTGTAATCCAGCTTCATACTTCCATACTTTTAGGTTGTTTTCTAATGTTATTTTAACCCTTTTTCCATTTTGCGCTTTGATAAAGATGAACAAGATTATCTTGAAGAATCCACTAAGTTTTCTGGCTTAAAAGTAATCATGAAGTCCAATTAAACTTTTTGACTATCTCGTTCTGTATTGTCCGTCTTCTAAAGTGTTTGTGTTGGAATTCTACACGCTAGACCGTTTGATCTTGAACTACCTAACTTGGTACAAATACAGTTTGAAGAGTGAATTGTGCCCCACAAAAAGATTTTTAAAACTTTAATTTATTTTAAAAAAATAGGCGAAATTTTAATGCTTTTCTGCAATACCTTAAGAAAATGTTTCAGCAAAAAGTAATTTTTATGTCAACTTAAAATTTAAAAAAAAAAAATATCTTTTCAATGTATAAAATTTTTTACCTCATGCTTTCTTGTCTATTTTTAATTAATTTTTAAAAAATATTTTCAGTTTATTTTGTAATAAATGTATTGATGAAGTAAACGTGAATCAATTTCATTGTTGCTATAAATATTTCTTACAGCTTTCATTCAATTTTTGATGATCAAGATAGGAAAATTCTTCTTATCTTTCAAAGTTGAGTAGGTTTATGTATAAGACATGCTTTTAATAAAAAAAATTTGAAATTTTATTGTTCTTACAACTGAAGTTTAATTTCAAAATCAGACAAGAATTAAACATTTTGAAATATGCACATTTTTTAACATTGTTGCCCTTTATTCCGATATAATAAAATGTGTAAAGACATAGAAAATTAATGAAATTCATAGCACAATAAACAGAATACTGTACAGTTTCTAAAATAAAGTAAGTTACAAGTCTATCAAAATTTAAAATTAAAATATTGCTGTGGTAACCATTAAGACCATCTTATAAAAATATTTGATTAAATTATTTAACAACTTTTAATCTTGATGAATAAACTGGTTCTCCAAAGACAGCTAGCATTATAATATAATTTTTACATAGATTTGAAATCACAAAATTCTTTAGAAGGAAAAGCTATATCCCATATTAAAATGCCCTTTAAAGATTAAGCACTTCTGACTGTTTGATTTTTGAAGATACTATTGCAAACGCTTCATAAATTTAAAAACCTATATCGGAGAAAATTTTTGAATACACAGTTATTTCGTTTATTGTGGGAATGTACCGATGATGGGTGTTTGTCTTTTTAATTTGCAGAAACACTCTCTTTGTCGATCTTTTTAGATGAACCTTTTTAACTGGAAGATATTGGTAAATAAACTGGAAGATATAGGTAGATTTTCTCTGTCTGAATTAGCTCGTACATGATAGCTCAGTTAACAATGAAACTTACTTAGTATTTTAACTATTCAATTTGCAGTTTATTTAATACATCCACTATAGGTTCATACATAATTTAAATTCATGATGACGATTTTTACATAGAAAGTGCTTCCACCAAGTGTATCAATATTCACGATGAAAAGTACAAAAAAGATTCTGGTATGTCTTTACTTATTTTGCATATGTCTTTACGTATTGTATATGTCTTTACGTATTTTGCATTAAAGGGTTAAATAAAAGGATTGGTGTGTTTTCTAAGTACAGCACCAATACAGTTATCATTGAGTATATATATCAATATTCCTCCAGAATTAATACGGTAACACCATCTGATAATTTTTACGCTGTGTAGTAAGGAAAATTCGAGAAAAAAATACAGTCACATTTCAATAAAATATAATGCAATTAGGAACATAACATACATAATACACTGCCATTGCATTATATAATACATGCATAACTGGAATCCACCAATTTTTTTTCCATTTTACTAAACTTCACAAACATATGATACAAATAACTAAACAAAACATATGATATAAATAACTTAAGAATTTAATTTTAGATTCAATTCAGCTACAAGTGAAATGTAAACTGTGTAGGGCAGCAAAGGCCTCGTTATAATAGAGTAATATTCGTTATAATAGAGTAATATGCATGCTATGCAGGGGTTTCAAAAATTTCGCCAAACATGGTTTTCATGATGGGCTCCATTTCATCAGCATAATCACTGTACAGTCAATAGGGGCAGTGAAGAGTTGCGAACACGTGCATCGTTTTAACTAGTTAATGCAGAAAAATATATTCCCAAAATTTTAATTTCAGAGAAGTTAAATTATCTTTTTAAAAATATATTTTTTATTTTATCTAAACATTGAATCTTAAAAAGTTGCTTCAGTTTTTAAAAAAAATTACTATCTTGTAATTCTTGGCGGGTATTTTTGGTGATTAATCTGTGACATGCGATTAATAGTATCCAAAAATTGAATTTGTATTTTAGGCGTATTATTTCCAACCGATTGAAAGAAAGATTTGATACAAAACTTCACTTATAGTCGCAAAATCCCATGCCAGATTTGATATATTTGTCATTGCGTTTTTGCATTATCGTGTTTACTTATTTCTGAAAGCACAGACTGACAGACAGTCAACCTTTGGTTGATTTTGGCTTATAATTTGGCGGTGTCTACGCTATAGATGTTAAATGTGTGTACCGAATCTTATTTATCTAGTTCTTTTCATTTTGTAGTTATCGTGCTAATTTATATTCAAACAACCGAACTTATATAAGCAGATTTTACTCAAAATTTGACAGAAATCTACAAATTTGGTTTTGAAGACCCTATATCAAATTCCAACCATCTGGCCCAAAGCATTTCTGAGTTATCTTTGTCACAAGCAGACAGATGAACATTTTCCAAAAGTGAGATTTTAGACCTCATAGAGATCTCAAACGCGTTGAGTCGGCAAAATCTGGAGTTCGGGTTTTTTAGCGATTATTATCCTTTTTCCATACTACGTATCCGAGAAAGTAAAAATGCATAAATCAAATCGTTTTTCTAAGAAAATGTCTTGTGCGAAGCATCATATCAATCTTGCTGTAAGGATTAATCTCGTTACCGGAAAATTGTAAACAACAATCATTTCGAACAGATAATCGCCCAGAAACATTGCACCCGGGTTGTTTCGTATTTGTCACGTGACCTCATTTTGCAGATCGAATTTAGGATCATGTTCGCAGATGGCAAAAAGAATGGAAGATGTCAAAGAAGTAAATGAAGGTGTCTAAGGATGCGAATGTCGTGTTAAAATGCTATCCTTGGATAGAATTTCTATAGTGTGACTGCTGGAAGTGGGAAGGAAAAAGGAAGATACGAAAATAAAATGTCTGCCTCCTCTGAAATTGTCACTGAAGAAGGCTGTAATTCATAAGAATTCAAATTCTGTCCTGAGAGTGGGGAGGAGTTGTAGTGGGGGAAATGGGATAAATTATGGATGTGATAGAAATGTCACATATTTCAATTTCACCAACAAAGTTTATTAGATAATTCTCTGATGTTGGAGTGACTTATTACCTAGGTTCATCGAAACTTTTATGCTTACATGATGAAGGTGATCTTTGCGATATGGCAATTACTCGAAAATGACTATCTTTGGAGGCTGCCTTGATAATGCAGTATTTTTTAATGTTACAATGAAAAAGGTTGTTTGCTTGAGGACTGTTTTCTAACTCAAGTTTTGGCTGGTGTCCAGACAATAAACAGCATTCGAAAGGAGCATTCCATTGAAATTCAAATGCTCTGTCGAAATCTCTCTATTGAAAACGGCAATTATTGTATGAATTCCGAGACAAAAATTGAAATGAAAACAGATATATCGGTAAAAATATTAACAATAACATCTGCGGATCCTTGGTTTTTTTTAAAGTGAAGTTCAAAAAAGTACAGTCGGAAGCTCCACATATTTAGCCCTACAATTTTAGAGAAAAAAAACCGAAATTCTGCTCATCGATCATCTAGAAAAGAGATGTTACTGTTACAAACTGATAGTGGTCTCTTTGGGACTAATTAAACTTCAAGGAGCCTGATCAAGTATGGGTATATAACCCAAAACGAGAAAGTGGTCTGTGTCTGACGCATTGTTTTGTGCTTCAACAAAGAAGAACCTTAAAAAACTGAAACATATCCACTATAAAAAATAGTGGTCACTCAATTCCAAGCCGAAAGTTATTTACATTAATCGGCTAGCTGGATATTGGACTGCTATTCTATCTAATGAGATTGTCCTGACATTAGTCTTTAAAAAGAAAAGCAGTGTTACAAATTTGCAGTATTTCTTCTCTTCGCAATAAGTCTGGTGGTAAGGAAGATAGTTTTTCAGATGGATGGATGCCAAGTCAATGATCTCAGGTCTGAGTGACAAACTCAGCTACAAAGATGGTGATAAAATAAAGGATCCAGGATATTCGAGAATCGTGGTAATATCTGTATTAGGATTTAAGTACTGATGTTTGTTCTAGATCATTCAATGCCGTAATTCAATTTGGATTTTTCATAACGATATATTTATGGAATCACCTTAACTACCGCAAAATGCCATCTCATATAACACTGCTGCTTTGTCGACTGAATTTGACGATTTAGAAATAAAAACATGTGATGATTATTTTTCATGTCCCTTTTTTTAATGTGAAACCTTTTTTTTTCTTCCTAACTCATGATTAGTGGGAATCAAGACTATTAAAATTAGAAAAGGAAATTTTGCACCATTGGGATTTTGACTTAATACTACAGAATAATAAATTAATACTACAAAAAAACTTTTGAACATGGGGAAAAAGGAAGATAAGTAACAGAAAGTGAAAAGCACTTTTGTGTAAAGAAAAAAGAAGAACTTTGCTAGAGATGTACTTCCGCATAAAGTTGCATCGGAAGCATATATATAAAGGCAGCATCGTCATCCAATTTTTTAAAACTTTAAACAGCATATCGCCCCACCTGAAACTTTAATTCAGAGAGTGAATAAAAGAGAAATTGCAAATAAACTATTACAATAACTTTTAAATATTGTGAACTTATTTAATTTACATGTTATAAGCTCACCACTTTTGGTAACTAATTAATTTACTCATAAAATTAATTATATTAATATTATAACATAAGCCAGCGTTAATTTAGTCATTGAAATTCTTTACTTTTTGTTACATTGAAAGCATTAACTGTAACAGCAACCAAAAAATAAATTGGGAAAATCCCAAATAGAGATAATAACCATGGTGAAAGTTAACCATTCGAAGTTAATTTCATTACATAAACTAAATGAAAAGGCAAAGAAAATTTTTCAAAAAATTTAGACAGTTACGTTAACTGAATTTTGAGATGTTAAGATCTTGTATATGTGAAGAAAATCTCCTTTTCATAACGTGTAGCTTTTGAATCAGAATAGCATCGCATTTCAAGCTATGAATGGTTAATCCTACCTAGAAACTCCCTGACCCTCGAAGGAGCTGTAGCCTTATAAAGAAGGTTTGCTCATCGCAGGTTTTCAGTTCTAATATGGGAACTGATTAAAGCTTTAACATATTTTTCTTCATTTTTTTATTTTAAATATATCTTAACAAATTAATACTAAATTTACTACGAGTTATAAAAAAATTACCTCAAAATATCCATACAATTTTTTAATTTTTATATAAAAAAAAGTATAAAATGTGCGCAAATATCGCTCTTATTTAAAACATTGTGCTTTTTGACCAGAAACCCACCATATTTCAAACTATGAATGGTTAATCATACTTAGAAGGTTATTTCTACCTATCTAAGCAAGGAATTTTGGACTGATGGATTGGACGGAGGTTGTTTGTCGTGTTTTGCAGGTCCTCAGTTCAAATCTCAGAATTGAATAATAGTTTTTCATATTTTCTTCTTTTTTTATTTGTTTTGAATATTATTCCCCAGACTAATCTAAAGTTGCAACGAATTTCCTCTTGTCATATTTCGTAAAATAAAATTTTACCTTAAAATATGTATAAAACAAATACAGTTTTTAGATGTCATGATTTTGTAAATGCGCAGAAGTCACTCTTCTTCATAACATTGTGCATTTAGACGAAAAAGAAAAAAAACCTTCGTGCTTCAAACTAGCATTGGTAAATCGTATTTGTTGATTTATATGTTTCTGGAGTTCGGTATATCTGTGATCTCTTGTATAGAGCGGCGATTTGTTTTATTGCATAAAATTGTTCTTCATTTATAATCTCAGAACCGATAAACAGCTTTATAAATACACATTTTTTTTTATCTATTTAAAATATTATTCTTCATACTAATCCTAAAGATACAATGAAAAGTTTCGCGATTCCATGAAAAAAATATTTGTCACAAAATATCTTTAAAATCAACACATCTCCAGATTTGAATATCTTACAAATGCACAGAAATCGCTCCTACACAGAGCATTGTGCTTTTAGACAAAAGGACCATTGTTTATCTAAGATATGTTACTTAGACGATTATATCTCAAAGGCGCGAAGGAAGTGTTACCTGACAAGCAGGGCATTTCGTTGCATTTTGCGGATCTTCATTTCTAGTCTCGTAATTGAAGAATAGTTTCAAATATTTTCTCTTCTTTATAATTTATTTTAAATATTATTATCCATACTAGTCTTAAAGTTACCACGAAATGTTCCGGTAGTTTTACTTCATGAAATAAAAAATTACCTCAAAATATCCATGAAATTAATGCAATTTTCAAATATGAAGATCTTGCAAATGTGTAGAAATAGATCCTATTCGAAACACTGTGCTTTTAGACAGGAAGACAATGACATATTTAACTATGAAATGTATCTCAGAAGGGCGGCAAGGAAGTGTAGGTCGATGGACAGACCAGCAGGATATTTCGTTGCATTTTGAAGGTCTTCAGTGCGAATCTCGGGGCGATGAAGAATTTTATATATTTTTCTCTTCTTTAATTTATCTTGCATATTAATCTCCACAAAAATGTGAAAGTTACTAGGAATTGTTCCACGACTTCATTAAAAAAAATAACTTCAAAATATCTCTAAAATACGTGCAATGTTCAGAGTTGGATTCTTGGACGCTTATATTAGAAAGGCCCTGCAAGGAAGTTTGAATCTATGCATAGACAGGCAGAGTATTTGGTTGCATTTTGCAGTTTTTTCAGTCCGAATCTCGGGACCGATGAAGAGTTTTATATATTTTTTTCTTCTTTTTAATTTCTTTTGAATATTATTCTCCTTAGTAATCAGAAATTTGTCATGAATTGTCCCGCGAGTTATAATTCATGCAATAAATTTTTATCTCAAAATATCTAAAAAATTAATGCAATTTTCAGATTTGAAGATCTCGCACGTGCATAGGAATCGCTTCTATTTAGAGTATTGTGTTTGTCGACCAGAAGACCATAGTATATGAAACATGGAATTGTTAATGGTGTTTATAATCTTTTATCTCACTGGGACTGCAGGGAAACGTTCCCGTTAGGGAACGTTTCCCAAAGCAGCAATGCGTTTAACTTTGCAGTTCTTCAGTTCGAATATCGGAACCGATCAGGTTTTTTTTTTGTATATATTTATTATTTTTTAGTTTGAATATTATGCTCCAGACTAATTCTAGAGTTACTGCAAATTATTCCATTGGTTATACTTCATAAAATAAAAATTATCTCAAAATATCTATACAATTTTTCTAGTTTTTATATAACAAGATGTTGACCTTGAGCAGAAATCGTTCCTATTCATAGCATGTTGCTTTTAGACCAGAATTTTACTGCTTTTAATCTAGGAATTATTATTTGCACTTAGAAGAGTAAAACTCCTTGAAGTATTTTTGATCTATCTATCTGTGTATGAATTTGAAAATTAAAAAAGCATTTTGAGCTTAGCGGATGAAATTTGATATATGGACTTTACTTACTAATTTGTGTATTTATGTCAAGTTTTAAAAGAAATTCTCTTATAGAAAATATGTGTGTTCGAATGCAAGCGAACATGATAATTACAAAAAGTAATTATCGTGTTATTAGTAATAGGATATCGAGTATTAGGATAGGATATCGAGTTATTAATAGGATAAAATTTGGTACACAAGCTTCTAAAACGTTTATTCCTGTCAAATTTGGAACCAAATATGTCAAGGGTTTGACCATCTATCTATAATTTTGCATGAATGGAAACGTGATAATTTTCAAAAATTTAATAACCTAGTTAAATTAAATTTAATTCACAATTTTAGTAATCTTTATCAAATTTTGAACCAAATCTGTAAAAAAAAAAATTGATAATCCCTCAATCTGTATTTTCGCATGCATGTAGATGATACAATAAAAAAAAATTTAAATGACATAAATAATTGAAATTTGTTACGTAATCCTGTTATTACAATTGCAGTTCCGTGTCAAATTTTGGTTTCAATTGGTCATAAGGAGAGAAATTCCAAAACACATTTCGTTTTTCAGATATTTGCGTATCATCGCATGTCAACAATTAATCATTGAAGTTTGCTCGCATATACATTCTTACTTTATTATCATTCGCCAATGACGTGCTATTAAGGCACAAGCAGCAGTTTTCTTTACTTTAGTACTAAGCGTACAGCTTTCATGCATTTGATTGAAAAAAACCAGCAGCAGTATCTTCTCAAAATTTTCTCGCATAGCTGTTATCTTGAAAAGCATTGGCGTACAATAGTTGCGAAGTATTAACCTTTGACAGGAATTTAGTATTTTTGTCATCCTCGGGGAATGTGTGTGTGTTTCCTTTTTTGGTGATTACTCTCTGGCATGAGGTTAATAATATACGAAAATCGAATTTGTATTTTAAATACGTTTTTCCCAACCAAATAAAATGAAAAATTTGACACAAAACTACACTTTTAGTTACAAAGTACCATATAAAATTTGATAATTCCGTTTTTGAGTTATGGCATTTACATGTTTTTAAAAGTACACACTGACAGACGATCAACCCCTCGTTGAATTTCACTCAAAATTCGACAGGTGTTAATTCAGCGTATCGAATTTTATCTAACTAATTGCCTTCGTCTTGTAGTTATCATATTAACTCATACTCGAATAACTGGATAGACAGACTTTCTTTGAGCGCATGTTGCTCAAACTTTGATAGAAATTTACAAATTTGATACAAAGACTAGATATTAAATTTCATCTGTCTACCTCCAAGCGTTTTTGAGTCATAGACAGACAGATGGAAATATGCGCTTTTCGAACTCATAAAGGTCTAAAATGTAAAGATTCGTGAAAATCTGGAAATCAACTTTCTTGGCGTCTGCCTTTCCCAAAGCTCACTTGTTTATGAGGGAGGTATGTATTAGTATGAGAGACAGTTTCTGGAAAATCAATCTCACTCTTCAACGATAGATATTCTTAAAAATTTATCACGAACTTCCCAAAAATCTTCTGCACAATCAGTATAAATAAAAGAGATGTAACATTTTATCTCCATGCGTACAGCATAAAAACCTTTAGACATCTTGCGATGTTCATCGTTATATTAACTTTCCAGTTTTCAAAAAAATATCAGAAAATAGTAAAGTTTCCCTTGCTTATCATTGTGAAACAATATATAAAAAAAGGATTCTAATGGTTTTACCTTTCCCATGGTAAACCATTTCAAGAGATTTCTGTAACATAAGAGTGCTTATTATTTTGTTTTTAGACACATGGCTGGATTTGGTTCCCATATTGTATGAAAGACCGTATCCTATATCTTCTCAAATATTTGACTGTGAGTATAAGAATCTGGGAAATAAGAATAAGAAAGCATACTTTTTCTCCTAAATGTTTATGATTTATTGCTCAATTTTATCCCCAAACTGTCTTATCCTAGTTAAACTATAGATTTTAGAAAAAAATTTGCGAGAGACTACAAAATATATCGGTAAGTGGAAAATCGGCATTTGGATGCTTTGGTTTTGGATAAAATAGTTGAGATTGTCATTATACAATTTATTAATAATTTCTCGTTAAATTTCTTTTGTTAAGATGCCTCCAGAATGAATGCGCGTCTAATAAATCTATGAGTGCTTTTTGTTATTTCTTGCCATAATTATCAAAACTTGTTGATTAAACTTTTCAAGTAATTGCTTGAAGCATTGAAGAATGCTTAGTTCTTCTAGCAAGAAATTATTCTTTACTTTCTCATATATGTGGTAGAGAGAAAGTAGAGCAATCTACAAAAAATTCGGACTCGAGATCTTGTGAATCGCCAAGTTTCAGATCTCTCTGAGTTCGAAAAACACATTTTTTGAAAATGTCTGTTTGCGACAAATAGAACTAAAAAAGTTTTGATGTAAACGGATAAAATTTGGCATACTGAGTTTACACCAAATTTGCCAGTTTCTATCAAATTTGAGTAAAATCTGTTCAGAGGAAGTCTATCTATCCGGCTGCTGGAATGTAAGTTAACATGATAATACAAAAAGAAGAGAGATATATAGATAAAATTCGCTACATAGATTTAATATCTATAGTTTAGACCTAACAAGTTTTGATCCAAATCCAACAACGGGTTGACGGTCTGTACTTTCAGAAACATGTAAAAGCGATAATTCAAAAACGCAATGGCTTAAATAAATGGAATTTGGTATGGCATTTATCTAGGATTCATATTTGTGTACCCAGTTTAGTTTCAAATTTTTGTTTCTGTCAGATGAGTTAAACGTGTCTAAAGCACAAATTCGATTTTTGAATACTATTTACGGCATTCCAGAGATTAATCGACAAAAAACTCGCCAAAGATGTCACAACGGATTTAGTAAAAATGCTAATTCAAGCCAAAAAATTAATATTTCGTAACTATTGTACGCCATTGCCATGCAAGGCGTTTTCTGGTATGACAAATTTGTTAGAGAGTATGGTAGAAAGTTTTGGGGCGACGACTCCCACTTGTTCCCCCCTGAAATACATTATTATGGTTCGGGAGAGTTAGTTGATTGTGGGATGATACAAAAGGAAATACATTGACCATGATTATTTACAGTTGATAAAAGCAAAAACAATCCATTTTTCAATAGAGTACTTCATTTCAAACTAATTCATTCACAGTGTATGGAGAAGATTCAAAACACTACGCTATAAATTGACTTAGATTCTTGGCCACGTTGAACAGTTTCATTTAGAACCAACACCAATGATGACGTATCACATTATTCAATGAAAGCAGAACAGGAACTGAGTGGTCGGAGATTGATCAGGGCTTTCGTACACTTTCGATAAATTCGCCAATTTTCAGACAAAGAGGAGAAATTTCTCGAGTCAAGTCGCCAAATTGTTAATAATATCACCGAATTCGTCACTAAGGCAAAGTATGTCCAATACAGAATTCATAATAACCAATTAAAAGAAGTTTGTTAAATTTTATTTTTGGCCTATTACTGATTCGGAGGTTAATAATAAGTGTAAAGACAGACAATTGAAAGGACGGTTGACTCTATTAGGCACTTTTGCGAATTATTCAGTTATGAACATTTTTTATGCATATATATTAAAATATAAATAAGTCAGATTTTTTAAAAGAAACATTTTAAAACAAAAAGTATTATGTTAAAAAAATTAAAGATATACAATTTTCTAAAATTTTTTGACGAAGATGTCAAGATTTTGGCGAATCTTCTCGTTTTAGACCTCCAAGTTAGAAAAACCCATTTTTGTAAAATGTACGTCAGTCTGTCTCAAAGTTAATTCAGAAAAGCTTTGAGCTAGATGGTTGAAATTTGGTGTACAGTCTTTACATCCAATTTGCAGTACAGTCTTTACGTCCAATTTGCAGTTCAAATGTTGAGTAAAATCCATTCATAGGAAGTCTGTCTATCCGGCTGTTCGAATATAATTTGACACGATAATGACAAAACGAAAAGTACTAGATAAATAGAATTCGGTATAAAAATTTAACGTCCTTAATGTAGTCGCCTGTCAATACTTGAGCCGAATCCAGCAATGGGTTGACTGTCTGTGATTTTGTACTTTAAGAAACATGTAAACGCGATAATTCAAAGATGCAATGATTTGAATATATCAAAGCTAATAGTATCTAGATAATTTTCCATGAGCAATCTAGATACTATTTTAGAGCAGATATTATTTTATTATAGTAGGTTTATTTTATAATTTTAACTAGAAATTTTATTATTTTCTCTACTGCCCTGAAACTATACAGTATGAATTATAAGTTTTTCTGTTGCGTTAGTTTCATGGCTGGAAAAAAATATTTATAGATATTCTTAATGGATGCAAAACGAATGATTCAATGGCCTTTTCAACTTGGCGTTGAACATAGCAGTAACCAAAATTAATGTTCGGGAAAAACCTAGAATTATGTGTTACGTTAGAACCGCTATCTAGAGATTTTTCTGGAAAAATCCATATTATGTCATGCTCTGTCAGAAAATCTGTCTAAAGTCGACAGGTTGAATTGGTTCAATTGATTCTCTTCCTTTGTTGTGTTGATCACATTGCGAGCTGCAGTTTTGTTGCTATTTAAGCGATTTTCTGTCTGATTGTATTTTCTTATCTTTGTAAGTGATGCTTTTTGTAAATACATCGGTTACGTTTTTATTACCTATGCTACGCACATTATAGAATTAAGCATCTTTTCAATTATCTGCATCAATATTTACAATTGTTAGTTTTTACTAATAGATTTAATTGCATAGATCTTTGAAAAGAAATTTTTAAAAAAAATCTTCTCTAAGGTGGTGTAAAAATAATCTCAAGAATCTGAGCATATTTTCAAGGTGAATTCAATATGTCGAAGAGCAAGAGCTACACTTTCAAAAATATTCTCTGAGGTGTGTAAATTTAAAATACATTTTTAAACTCCCCTTTCTTTTTAAACTATGATATGAAAAGAAGGAAGTTTCTTATCATAGTAAAAATAAATGTTAAAGAATCTAATTTTGACATACAATGCTAAATCCATTGGATATGACAGCTGCTTCTAGTTAATTGTGTGCAATTTATCGGCAATTCGAGCATCACTCATACTTTTCCGCAGAAATCGGTGACAGATTTTTAAACTCTGTCTGGGGCTGGAAGGTTAGGAAGAAACCATAAGCATATTTATATTATTAGTCTATAATAAAATAAATTATAAAAAATATAAATTCAATGGGGTCAATTCACGGTCACGTGTCAGGTACCAAACAAACCTTTTCTGTTCAATTTTCACCCGTTCTGCGCATGTCGGGATGTCTGCCGATAACGTTGATGAAACCATTGTTTAGTAAATGTTACGCTAGCCGATCAATTATTAAAAACTACTGATTTTTTTAAAGATATTATTTTGAATTATTTTCTCCAAATTTTCGTAGTTATATAATTTTATTTCTTATATTAAAATTTTAATTAGTATTTTCAATGGAATTATTGTTTTTACATAATTAATTAACGTCGCTTTTTAATTCGTTTGGTGCTGCTTTATTCTTTCCTTTCCCATATCCTTCTCCCCCCTCCCTTTTTAATCCAAAGGATACATTTTGACAAATGACTATGGCAGTGTTTTTGAAAAATTACATATGTTCTTTTTTTACACATTATTTAAATATTATTGAATGTTGAATCTTATAAATATAGTTCTTTTTAAAAATAAATTATTACTCTTAGATAAGTTAATATTTTAAAACTTACTAATAAAATTATTACATTTTTTTCTTATGTAATGATTTTTATTAATATTGAGACTTTGATGTTTTCAGTTTGCTCAGAGGAAAGAACATGAAATTCAAATTAGTATATATTGAATAAATTATGTTTACAATTTCAAATTATGAAATATAAAAGGTATAAATACCTTTTTTTAAATCTATGCAACTTATGAATCAGTTCTTTCATTTTAATTTGTAGAGGTCATTAAAGAAAAACAAACAAAATTACAGTTTCATATTTTTTATTTACACATTACAAATATATATATATGTAAGCATTATTTTATGTGAAGCAGAATGCAATTTGAAGACAACGAAGAGACTTGCTATTTCGCGACGTCGTTTTATTTCATTTTTCAGAAGCAGGCATATGTACAAGCGATGAGCACACAGAACGACACAGAAAAGAAATGAGGAAAAAGCTCTTGGACATTTTATCCCTGGTCTTATATAACCTATGATTTTGATAGGGAAAACATTTCTTCATAATGCTAATATATTACGAGATTCCGATAGGGATTTTCGTTACACGCGCGGAGAAAGTAGGGGAAACACAGGGAGATTAAAAAAAAAATTGCCTCATCAGCGGTATTTTGCCTCTTCACGCGGAGTGTGGGCAAGTTAGACTTTTAGCTGATTCAACAATTTAACAAAGCTTCTCTTGAATTAATTAAGTAGAGACAGTGGAATTGGATCACGAAATAAGAGAATATTTTAGAATAAAGTTATTATGGGCTAAATTAAGATAAAATCCTGAAAATTGATTAAATTGAATTTAAGAGTTAAAATATCATTATATATATATATATGATAATTATTTGAAAAAATGTGATCAAATGGATGTTTCAATGTACTCACTAATTCAAAAAACTATTTATCAACATTTATTTTTCTAGACACTTAGAAAAAAATATAAACACAGTATGACAAGAATGTCAATGTAAATGACGAAATCAATTTTATTCAACAGAAACATTCTAAATACTAAACAACAGTTTTTTTTTATCACGAAAAAAAACATTATGTTGAACAATATACTTTTAAAGCAGAACATTTATGAAACTTTTTTTTGAATGTTAAAGTTTCATTGATAAAAATTACATTGAATGAATATCATAAAATAAAACATACAATACAGTAAATTTAATAAAGAAGAATAAGGTCATGATATATATATATATATATATATATATATATATAGAGAGAGAGAGAGAGAGAGAGAGAGAGAGAGTGCAGTTAAATAGGATATAAAGATGAGTTAGAAGAAACACTTTTATGCTTTTACAAAATTTTATAATTCAAAATTGATATCTTGGAAAAAATAGAAAAAAAAAGTGAAACAGGCTTGTAGTAATGAAGTTGGGAATAAAAATTATATAATAAATGCTGATATGGAAGTTGATTTTCAATGAAAAGACCCGTATTTATTAAAACAGAAATCACTGAGGTGCACAATGGTATATGATAACAGTCAATTTCAGTTTAAATACAATAAACTATTGACATTTCATTTTTAACAATAGAAAAGTTGTTTGATATAAATTCACTTTGAATCCATCACAAATCTGCAAATGTAATTAGAAAACTAGTAATAATGCTTTCTGGAGCCATCCATTTTGCTTTTTTGTTATTAGACATGATTACCCAGCAATAACTAATTATAAAACATTAAGATACCACTTAATCAAACTTAGTTGGTGAGGTAAGTATTTGTTTGATTGCTTTCATTTAGTTATCCCGTTATTTATAGATACCGAGAATCTGATTAAATAAAATAATAAAATAAAGCTTAAATATGTCACAGATATACATCATAAATAAATAAACATATCTAAATTTCACACGCAGAATTCATGAAATCAAGGATAAATATGAAATAAATAATTAACATGTAGATTTAGTAAAAAATACGTAAATTTTTAGATTTAATTTCTCTAGTTTTTTTAAAACAGGGCCTCGTAATGTGCACTGCCTAGGGAAGTAGACATTCTAAATCCGCCGCTGTCAAGAATAAGTCATCTAATATTTTATTTTGAAGGGAAACTCGTGCAATTTACTGAAAAGTACAAATATAAATTCATATAGTGTTTTTTAGTGTTTATATTCCAGCATATAAGAACTAAAAATCATAAGACTTTCTTAACTTAAACTCGTGCAAAACAGGGCCGACCGATGGATACCAAATTTAGCGGGTAATAACTTCTTGGACTGTTGGTGCTCATTGAAGAACAGAAAATAATTTCATAAGATAGTTAAAAAAAATTATTAAATCTTTAATTAAAAATTAATCGAAACATGTGCATGCGATCAAATTAAATACCATTTTTGTCGCATTATCGTTACTATTTTAAGAGTCAATTCTTTAAAATAATAAACCTATGAATTTTGAAATATAATGCTTTTTTGTATAGATGTTCTTTAACAAGCTGATCATATATATATATGTGTGTGTGTGTGTGTGTGTGTGTGTGTGTGTGTGAAATTTTGAAATTAAATTGGGAATATTTTTTTTTAAATGCATTGATGTGTTGTTTCATTTAAAGATTCCTACATTTTTTTTTCACATTAAGTGTTAAAAAAATACGAATGAAATGCATGAAATTAAATGCATGAATCATTTTTTGAAAGAATATCTCCCTATCGAATTCGTATTGACAATAAATTTCCATTTCCAAAGCATACAGATTCTGTGTCTATTTTCTCCTTTCCGAAGAAATCACGAACGTAGATCAGATTCTTGGAAATCGCGGGCCTTATCTCCTCACGAAACACGTTTCATTATCCACTACGTCATCTCAGACTGCACTATTTATATATAATATCTTTTAAAATATTAACTTTAGATATTATAACTCTTGAAAGCCAATTTTTTGTAACTAAATGTTTCTTTTCTCGTTTTTTAAACTTCGCTATCGCTTTTATATTCGTGAATACTTGCTTGATACAAATTCGCGAAAGAATTTTTTAACCCTCCTTTTCAAACAATATCTGGCAATTTTTATTTTCGCACGAGGCAGCGCGCTCCATCTACTGCGTAGGAATTTGATCAGTTCTATTTCTCCATTTAAGGGGTAAGGTAGTCAAAATTTCCGGGTTAGAATTAGGCTGTAGAAATATTTTTGTAGTATCTAATATCTCAATAATCCAGTACGATATAAGTGTTCATCTTCATAATTGGTTATGCTGTTTTGCTTTTTCTAATTTTTACCAACTTCTTCTTTCAGGGATTTCGCACTGCAACAGAGCAGTTGACGCCATATCTGCTACTGTTATTTTATCGATAAATTGCGTAGATACACAGTTTTATATGACGTCTTTATTTTGTTTGATCGGTAAGTTTTTCTTTGATTTTATTTAAATTTGTTTAATATAAACTATTATTGACATGCAAAAATTCGTTAATTGTATAAAAATGGCCGACTTGGCCTTGTAATGAATATTCTGATAAGATTTCATTTCTAGCATAATCGTGACACGTGGGCATTGGCCTGTTTATTTAAAAAATCTATTTCGAATGAATTCATTTAAATACTGGCTTTGTAGATATATAATTCAATATATTACGTGGACTCATTTGTAGTATCTTAATTGCATGTAGTATCTTAATTGAGGACAAATTCAGTTAATCTAATGGAACATATGTTGACTTCGTGTTATCTCTCTTACGATAATTTCATCGAATTTGAATGTTAAGAAAGTTTATTGATGTATAGTATTTCGAGTGTTAACTAGTTATTAATAAAATATTTTTAGTAAATTTTTTTTTCTTTTTGGGAGAAATCGGAATGATTGTTCGATGAATTGTCAATACATAACGGCAAGTTTTTCGATTTTTATGAATATTTATTACCTTAGATTGTACACTTTTTACTTTAAATTATCAAAATGGAATTTTGTATATTTTTAATAGATTATATAGTTTTAAAAAGATGGCGACTTTTGAGATGTTGGTTTTAGACTTTCAAACTTCTTAATCGAAAGTTTCTTTTATAAGTTGCTTTTAATAATTTATTTTATGCAGATTTGTTAATGTAATAGTTTGTAAAAATTGTAGTACGAGATTGCATTGTGTTATGATGAAATCTGGCGCAATTGATGAAATCTGGTGCAATCCCAAAGTATATTTGCTGTCTCATTTGGAAGTAATTCTGCATTTTTGGCAGAAATAAAATGTAGCCAACAACAGTGGTCGCAGAATAGCAATTTTTAAAGCACATTTTTGAGAAAAAAAACTTGAGACTTAAAATATATTCAGAAGGTAAACATAAATAATGGTGTAATGAATAAGGTTTTCTTCATTGTTTTAATTAAAAATATTGCATCTAATGTTAATTTCCTTTTGTAAATTAAAGTTGAACTTCATTATACATCTTTGATAGAGGAAACTTTAAGACAGTTTTCTGTATTGTTTCATATTGATTTATTATCTTTTATAGAATGAGTTGAGAACTTATTTCTTCCTGTTTGAAAATTAATAAGTGTTTTCATTAGGGTTTGCAGTTTTTATTCACAGTATCTATTAGAATATTCATGTATGTCCTAATTTTTATGTAGTGCTAAGTATTTTAAATGATATAAGAGTTAACTTATTAAATTGCTGTAAATTGAGTATTTTAGGTATGTTAATGTAGTTTTATCTTTAAATTTAAAATTAAATAAATTAAAACCATTTCACTGTAAAGAAATATTTTTGATTTTAAGGTATACTGACTTATAATAATATAGATGGCCATATGTTTTAACCATATTGGAAGCTGAAAAAGAAACATTACATGTTGATTCTTTAATATAATTAAAATTATTTGAAGTACAGCATTCTAATTTTAAAAAATACTTTTAAAAATAATTTTGATTTTATACATATAGAATATTTTATTACAGAGTTAAAACATTCTTATGAATGATTCATATACATATCAGCATCTCATATCTATTATTCTACATTAGTCATTTTTAGATGTTATTTGTGATAATGATGTAGATCCAAATCAGGTTCTTGTCTGATGAAATAATTTGGTTTTAAATACTGCGGTGAAATAAAAAATTTATATAGAAATTATTTAAATTTAAAACTAGAGTTAATATATTACATAAAATCTGAATTTTTGAATGCATTTTTCCACTTGATGTAACAATTCTAACTTGATGTTATCCGAGTTGGAGGAATTTTAAAAAGTTGGTTTGGAAATCAATCTACAGTCATGCCAAAATGTTTATAGGATATTCCACATGTATGCAATCGATATACACTGTTGTAAGGTCAATATCAAAATTGGCATCTAAAATCTTTTGTATTTCTTAGTGTTTTCTAAGTTTCTTTTCTAGTGAGATTTTAAGAATTACTTGTTTTTTGAATGTCTTGTTCATTTGGTTTAAAAAAATTATTGTAAATTTACTTGGAATGTTATAAAATGTCAAGAGGTATATGATTAAGGGGAAAATATTTATATATTCAGTATGAAATGAAAATATAAATCTTTTTTCCCTTCTGCTTGTTCTAGCCTTTAACAATTATTCAATTTTTTGTGAAATACTTTATTTAAAAATTCCAATAGTGAATTAACCATTGAGTCTTTATGTAAAATTGTATTTCATACCACTAGATTTCTTTTCTTTGTTAAATCTTATTGTTTTTTCAAAAATTTTATCAACTATGTAGTTATTAATATTTTTAATGTAACTTTTAGATATTTTTTGATTATCTATTTAAAGTAGTCTACAGTAGCCTTTATTAATAATTATACTGTGATTTACAATTTTTACTTATATTGAATAATTAAAATTTTGATGTGAAAATACCTTTCTCTAGAACACTTAGGACGTGGAAATCCAGCTCATTATCAGGAAGAGTCATTTGGTTCATCTAGTTCGACGATAATAGACTTACAAAGGTTTATGCATTGCCGAAAGCAGTGGAATAACAATCGGCAAGCAGTAAGGTAAGTAGTGATTAATGAAAGCTGGGGTGAATAAATTAGGTTATAAATAAGTAACTATTGAAGAAGTAATTTTTAAAATCGTAATGAAATTTAAATTTATTTAAAAGGTCCAGAATATTAAAAAAAATTTCCATATTTTAACTTCATGAAAGCATAGATATATTTTGCTGTTGTCAATATAGTAACAAACTTGCATGGTCTGTCACTTCTAGAAAATTGTTTTGAAATTATCATTTGATAATTTTTCCCCTTCTTTTTTAGGGTGCTTTGTAACCATCAAAAATTACGGCCTTTCAGATCGTGACTTTTCATCTCCTCAGCCTCATCTCCCAGCAATCTGTTCTTAACAGCAGGCAGGGAACCTGGCAGGCCAGTTTCTTGCAACTTTCTCTCCACCCACATTTGCAACAGCTCTCTGATCCCTCCACTTATTAATTTCAGCATTCAATCATGAGTAACGTTAATGTCAATCGTAGTCTTTCGGACCAATTTTACCGCTATAAAATGCCAAAGCTCCTTGCCAAGGTAAGTTGTCATTTTAGTGTTCTGATATATTGGTGTTACTAATCTATATCTATTATCAATCACTTTTATATCACATAAATAAAATATATCTATATTTTATAAAATTTTATAATTTCATTTTTTTCCCATAGGTTGAAGGGAAGGGGAATGGCATCAAAACTGTAGTGGTAAATATGGTTGAAGTAGCTAAAGCTTTGAATAGACCTCCTACTTGTAAGTATCCTTGGATTAAAATTTTTCTATTATTTCTAAAATTAATTGTAAGTTTATTAATTTAACAGTTAATTATCAATATAATTTAAATATTATGCCTAGAAATTATGGAACTTCAAATTCATTAAAATATGTATAACATTTGTCTATCGAAGTATGTACGGCTTTTAAGATTTATGCGCTTACACATAGAGTAAAAATTTATCTGTGTACTAATGGGAAAAAATACTAATTTTTTTATGGGTATGGATGTTAATTATTGTCAATGTTTTAAATGTTATGAAATCCTATGTATTTTTAATAACCACATTTTTAAATTTATCTGTCCTGTGGTAAAATTTTAAAGAAAACTTTAATGTCAGTTTTTTATATTTAAATATTATTGGGAGAATATAAAATTTTGTATTTAATGTTTAAAGTGTGCAAACTAAATGCTGTCTAAAGATTATCTCTGTTGTGGAATTGGCTAATATTATTCATTTAAAAATGGAGATAATATTTAAAGATTATAATGAAATTCTGATTTCAATGTTTCTTTGTACTTATTTTTTTTAATTTTTAAATCTGTTGATTAATTAATATATATAATTTGAAGCATTTTCTTTCTGTTTGAATTGATAGCATAGATTTATAAACAATTATTTAATCTATACAAGTTTAATTTTTGTTGACAAATATGAGTTTTTCTGTGCTAATGTATTTTTTTATGCCTTGTAATTCAAGAATTGCTTTTTTTTATGTTTATATAGATCCCACAAAATATTTTGGATGTGAACTTGGAGCACAAACTCAATTTGATTTGAAAAATGAGCGTTATATTGTTAATGGCTCTCATGATGCCGCAAAGCTTCAGGATCTCTTGGATGGTTTTATAAAGCGTTATGTTTTGTGTCCTTCGTGCGACAACCCTGAAACTGTACTTGTAAGTCCCTAGTGATTTTTTTTTTGTACATTAAATATTAAGTGCAAAGTATTAATTTTGATAATTTGATACTCTTCAATAAATTATCTAAAAAATTGGACATTGGCTTTTTTTTTTAGTTTAAAATTTTTAAAAAAATTTCTTGAGTTGGTTATATCAAGGTTATATTTTTGTAAATAAAAGTTTTCATACTTTATATTGGTATTTTACATAGTTTTAACTTCAATTCTTTGTCTTTAAACACCACTGATGGCACTTTGGTCTTTGCCTCCTTAAATTTTAATATAAATTTTGATTCTGTGCAGTATTTTGAATTGGTATTTGTCTTTAATGGGTTATGAAATCGAATCAGTAATCCTTTTCATAAAATATCAAATCAAGATGTTTAACTTTCAAGACAAAATGGATTTTCTAATAATATTTGTCAGTCATGGAATAGCTTACCTTTGTAA
This sequence comes from Argiope aurantia, assembly GCA_026543865.1. Classification (NCBI taxonomy): domain Eukaryota; kingdom Metazoa; phylum Arthropoda; class Arachnida; order Araneae; family Araneidae; genus Argiope; species Argiope aurantia. The sequence goes on along the minus strand of JAPMOR010096039.1, from coordinate 317,446 downwards.
ATAAGTATTTAAATAATTTTCATTAAAATATTTAAATTTTAAAACTTTATAATAAAATGTTATTTAATATTATAAACTTTTCTTTCCAGACTGTCCTCCCTAAAAAAGGTGTTATCAACACAAAGTGTATTGCATGCGGCTATAGTGGTCAGCTTGATTCAACCCATAAATTAACTACGTTCATATTGAAAAATCCACCTGGACAAGTAAGTAGAAAGTCATTTACATCAATTTAAAGTAAGAAGCTAGTTTCAGGAAAGTAGCTAAACATATTTATAAGGCATTTATATTTGTGTGTGAAATGTAGTTTGGTTTGTTGTAAGTCCCATACATAATATAAGTTGTCATTTTCTGTTTGTCTATTACCAACTAAATTTATCAATTCATCAATTTAAGTTTTTTTTAACTTTACTTTTCATTTCTTTCTACAATTTCTTTAAATGTATGATTGAAAATTATACTATTATTTTCTACTAAGATTATGTTTGTTCCCTTACTTCTGGTTTATAATGCAATATAATTAAACAAAGTTCAAACATTTTTCAAAAAATCTTGTTAATGAATCATATCTGTAGTTGTTTAGTTTGCCTCTTTTAAACAAATTAAGATTGTAGCAAGAAAATCTTATTCTCCCCCCCCCCCAGTAAAATGTAATTTAAAATTAAGAATATTAAACAAGTATTATTACTTGGAATTGTGGTAACATAAGAAGACAAACTTTGCACATAATTATTTGTAAGGCAATAGCATTTCAGATTAATGGATTTATATGTAATTTGACTGTTTTAAAAATCTTTTTTTACTAAGCAGGTTATAAATAAAAACCTTCTATTGTGTTTTTTCTTCTATTTTATTATCTTTTCACTTTTTTATTTGCAAATATACCCAATTTAATAATAACAAAATTAAATTCACAAATTTTGTGCTTTAGGATCCTACCAAGACATCAACTTCTACAACAAAGAAGAGCAAAAAGAAAGGTAAGGATGATAAAACACCTAAGAAGCAGCAGAATGGCGATGATAGTGGATCACACAGCCCACAACATGATTCTGATGATTTGGAAAATGGATCACCTGAAAAGGTTTGTTTAATATTCCTAAACTCTAATTTAAATGAAAATTTTGTATTCTATTCAAATTTAATACAGTTTCAGGAGATTAAATTGTTACTGAAATTTAACGTTAAAATTTCTTAAATGGTGTTGAACAGGATACCAGAAAGTGGGATATGAGAGAACAAGCAGGGAAATTTTCAAAAAAGACATCTAAAAATACAAGAAAATTACTGAGTATTTTGTATAACACTGCATGTGATTGGCAGTTCTGCTTTTATTTCTTTACAATCAAAATATGAGGAATTCTTGAACCGAAGATGCGGAAAAGAATTGAATGAAAATTTTCAACAATAAAAGAAAGAGTAAAGAATAAAAATTAATAGTAATAAGCATCTTTGGCTTTTCAAAAGTTAGGTATTACAAACCTTCAATTTTTTAAAGTTCTAAAACATACTTTTCTTAATGCAGGACTAGTTGGTTTCAGATTTGATAGTTAAATTTTGAAATTAATTATTTATTTGTATTTTTTTTTTTGTGTGTGTGTGTGTTTAAGTATAATACTCAAGCAATACTTATTTGTTATTGGAGTTATTTATAATTTAGTACAACATTATTTGTATTAATGTATGAAATTAAAACTTTTTATACATTTATATAGGCTTATTTTTTATTAGAACTAAATTTCTTGATTTCTTAAAGAAATAATTTGGCAATTTCTCTTTTCCTTGTTGATAGATATAATATGCTGTAACATTTTTTTATGTAGAGCTCTTTGCATGAATATCAGAATTAATTGTTGAATTATTTTAAAGTTTTGTGCAAAGAAAATAATAGCACTTATTGTTAACATAATTTAATTTCTTATAAAGAGTAGTTTTAAAAATTCTTAGTTTTAGAAGTATTTTGTTAAAATATATTTTTTAATATTTCTTTGTATATTCATTTTATTTTAAAGTAAATAACTAAATTTTTTAATATTATATGTTATCTATCTATACTTATAATAAAGGTCAGTGTGTGTGTGTGTTGGCACTCTACAGGCCAGACCATTCAACCAACAGCTACCAAATTTGGCATGTGTATACTTTGGAGTCCGGGAATGTGCACTTGGGGGTTATTTTTTCGAGTTTTTAATTAGAATTTTATTTATTTAAAAATTAAGCGAAATTTTGTCGTTTCTCTGCTATAACTTCCGAAAATATTACAGCATAAAAACGATTTTTTTACATCGGGTTAAAGATCAAAAATTTATCTTTTAAATGATACCAATTTTTTTATCTTAAAATTAAATTTCTATTTTTAATGAATTTGTAAATAAATATTTTAACTATATTTTTCAAGAATTTTTTCGTACAAAATAAAAATAAAATTTAAGCTGCATGAGCACGTTTCGCATTCATGGGGAAAAAAATTAGCTGTTTTCAAAGTGTTGCCATCACATTGATTAAAGCTCCAACTAAAAATAAATTAAATCTTTTTGGAAATGAAATCTGCAAACATATAATTTTCAACACGTGTCTGTAGGAAATGAAACAAATAAGAAATATTATTTTTTCTAAAAAATAAATTCAAGAAAAATTATTTTATGATCTTTTACACTCTCTATATTATTAATCCAATAAATCAGTTTTATTTTAAGGCAAGTTTTGTTTAATATGAACAGGATATCCATTCAAATCAGGGCCACACAGCTAATTTGTAAACCTTTAGTAAGACACAGATCTGCTAAAATGGTCTAAATGGAAAATGATTATATTTTATGTAACTTGATTCAATAAATGCTCTAATAAATAGCGAATTTTTGATTTTACATAAAGCTTCTGCTGTGGAAATCGCAAATAACAAAATGTTCTTGAAACACTAATATTTTAAATAAAGAGTTAATTTCTAATCAACTAAATCAATCACTTAAACTGACTGATTTATGAAAATTTGAGTATCACTATTCAATAAAAAAAAAGGATAATTTTAGATTTTCCATCGATCGTTTAAAAAAAATATGCCAATCAGCACGCAGGTTTCTCAAGATTAATTGACCTAAGATTATGAAAAAGTTGAGTTTTTCTAAATTTTTAACATTCAAAACTTCATAAATAAGTCTTGGTTGGTCGCGGAAAATAGAAACATTCATTCATTTATTTAAAATTTGGTGTGTCCAGAATATTTTTCAGAATATGATACCTTACTGCATTAAATTTAGACTTCATAATTTTTGAAATATATTTATAGGCTAGAACAAAATATTATTACTGATTTCATTTCAATCCTTTTGAAAGCAAAACAAAACTGAATTTTATGCTGAATCTGAGAAATTTTTGTTGAATTATTCTTTGAGATATTGCATAAATTATGAAAAATATTTTGTAGTTGACATAAGACTTAAATACCGTGCGATTCTGTTTGCAATACTCATATTTAATAATAATAATAAATAACAATAAAGAGGATAAATAAAAGGAAACGCTTGGTTTTATTAAAGAATATCTTTATATTAATTGCAATTTCATTATTTCCACTTTAAAGCTGAAGTTTTACCGGAAATGACAACAAATTAGCAAAATATATATAGTAAATTGAACGAAACGATCTAAACAACAGTATAAGCTTAGTATGACTATCAAAATTTGAAGATTAAAAATGTTTTGTTTGAGAATCTGTTAAGAGACCAGTTACTTAAAATATTTCATTGAAAATTGTAGCGAGTGGTAATACCGGCGAACCGACTTGTCGTCAAAGACGGCTAGTATGTAATAATTTTGAGTAGGGAGAAAACCAGGAAATTAATATAATTTGTAGCTTTAAATCGGAGAAATGCTGCAAGTTTCGTCAAGAAAATTCTTTTTTAATTTCTTTAGCCTTCCAGTCTTATGCATTTAATTTCATTACTTGAAATTTATTAACCCTTTGGCTATGTATTCTTTTAAAAATTCTGTGCTTTATTTTATTTTATTTTTCCTTATTCAAGTGAAGTAAATGAGCTTTAAAGATATATTTTTCTAATAACTTTTAAGCAGTTGCTTTAAGATCTATTTAATTTTTAAAGATTGACAGGCTGTATGTCATGTTAGTAATCAAAAGGATTAACTGTAATATTTTACAAATGTTAGGATGAAATGTTTTTTCTCGGAAATAATTGTTGAATCATTTATTCCCATTTTACATCTTTATAAATTTCATCTTAATTTGATATAGTGAAGAAATTCATCTTAATAGCTTATTTTGACTGCATACAAAAAATTTCATTTATATATTTTTATTATTTGCTGTATTAATAATGGGGATTAGTAATAATTTAGAAATATTTTATTCATTTTGCACATTTTTAGGATGATGATGACTGGTGTGACGATACAGATGCTGAAGCCGTTGCTAGAAGAATGGAGAGTTTAACATCTGGAGCCAAAGGTCTAATGCTCAACGATGACTTGGAAAAATCCCCCCAAGAGAGACTTGATTTATTCTATGAATTTATTAAGGTAAATTTATAACTTCTAAAATATTTAGTTAAAAATGCTAAATTGGATGAAAATTGTGGAATTGGGTTATGGTAAATTTGATTGCGGAATTATGGTTCTATATAATGGAACTACAACGTATATATATAGTATGGAAAAACTAAAATATACATGCATATATATAATATTTATGAAAAGCTACTAAATATACTGAAAATACTTTTTTTCTTAATTTTCACTGACTGTAATTTCAATAACATTTTTTAAACATGTGTGGAAAAGATAGTTTCTTGTTCCAACATTAATACAAAAATACTAGAGCCAAACTTCAAAACAAATATGAATATATCAGTTATTTATGAAGTTACACTTGGCATTGATGACTTAAGAAAAGCAAAAGTGTTCTATTTAATGAAACAAAATTGTAATGACTAACAAATAGTATTAATTTAATTTACAAAATTGTGTATGTTTTAAAAAATATTTCATTTTTATATTGTTAAATGTCTTCAATAATTTTTTGATTTTTGTGATATATGTACTATATTAGTAAGGAGTGCGGCTGATGACTAGATAACCAATGTTGTAGAGCAAATACTGACTGTTAAGTATTTAATTTTTACCTCTTACAATTCTAATTGGCAATTTAAGTGGGATTTAAAATTTGTGGAATATATATATAATCGCACAGCAGTGATAATGCTGAAGGAGCAAATCATTAAAAAATATTACTATAAAATATCTTTTTGCTAGAATTTAGCTTATTTGAATTATTTTATATTTCCTCCATACAAGATTCATTTTTATGATTTTAATTGAGTTGATATAAAAACTTTATGATATGCAAGTTGTAATATTTCATTATGAGTATATATTTTTTCCCCTGCAGAAACACAAAGAAACTGGGAATATAGAGAACCTGCATAAAGAGGTGGTTGGTGAGGCTGAGAGACTTGATATTAAAGATAAGGCTGTGCTGGTCTTATGTGAGTTGTTACTTGGGGAGAATATTCTTCAAGAAGTTAAAACTCATCGACTTTTGTTTTTGAGAGTAAGTTTTGAATTTTTTTATTCTTTTGTGGATATTAAATACCTTTTTTATATGCTGCTTAATATAAACTTTTTATTTTAGTTCACTGCTGGGAATCACAAAGCCCAGAAATATCTTTTGGGTGGCTTGGAGCAAGTAATCAAACTGCACAAAGATGCTCTGATCAACAAAGTTCCGCACATCTTGAAAGCATTTTATGATACTGACATCTTGGAGGAAGAGGTTTTGATTGATTGGTCGCAAAAGGCAAGTGTGAAGTTTGAACTTTTCGCAACTAATGAAAGTTTGTTTTAATTGTATATTATTTATTGGCATATAGAACTAATCAATTATAATAAATTCCATGTTAGTACTTTAAGTATGCTCAATGTTTATTTTAAATGAAGCTCTAGTTTTCTGTATTCTTAATTTTAGTGGCCGAAAATGAAAATCATTTTTTTTTAGTGTTCTTATTGTTAATATTTAACAAATAATCTTATGCAATTTTTTTCTTTCTATTTTGATTGCCAGTTTAATAGTTCTTTAATTAAATCCTGTACTTGTACTATCTCTTAGGTGTCTAAAAAATATGTAAGCAAGGAAGTGGCCCAAGAAATACATGACAAAGCCAAACCTTTCATCAAATGGCTCCAGGAAGCTGAGGAGGAAGAATCTAGCGATGGTGATGAAGAGGAGGAGGAAGAAGTTGAAGTAAGTGGAAGCTTTTTAAATTAGAAAATGTCATATATATTACTTCATATATGATATTAAATTGCAATTTCTTTTTATAGGTTGTATATTCAGATCGTCACATCAGTACATCCATCAGTGTTGAGAAAGAAACGCCAAAACCTGCGAAACCTGCAGCCCCCGTTGATAATGATGATGATGACTTGGACATAGATGCCATATAATCTCTTTGCTAATTACATGTCATAGCACATACTTTTGAATTTGTGATATTCTTTCTCTGTTAAATTGTATCATACTTGGTGTACTATCTGCATAAAATATGCTTTTTTCTCTTAAATGTTTTAAACTTTGTGAGTAGTTTTTGAACTTTTGTTTGATTTTTCTTGTTCAGGGTCTTGTTCTTTTGAAGAATCAGAACATGGCAACATGCACTGATTCTTTATTTTAGGATGAAGTATTTAGTCATTTTTTCATTGTATTTTGTAAAGGTGTAAAAAGGAGCTTAAATAAAATGAAGTTTGCATTAGTAATATTGTATTTAATTGGCTGCTTTATTAGTGTTCATTAATAAAATTATTGTAATATTTTGAAGGCTACATTTTGCTTGACATGGAATCTAATGAATAAAAATAGCTTACTTTGTTCAATCATTTTAGTGTGCAGTAGTATGATTTTTATTGTGGGTAACTGTATCTGCTGAGAAAGGGGATCTTCATAATTTTCAGTCTAAAGTCAAAATTGCCCAAACCTAAATTTGATGGATTGTAGTTTGTCAAATGCGAGAGAAAAATAAACTAGATACATTGTAAAGAATATTGTATTTTTGAAACTACTTATGATGAAAATACTTGCAAAATGTGAATTTTCAATTATTTTAGTGTAAAAGTGTATTTTAAGGAATTTCAATTTTAATGCTTTTTATGAGTAAAGTGTTGTAGGGCTTACTTAAAGATGCTCATGCATAATGAAAATATTGCAAGACTCGGATAATTTCCATCGTCTTAAACTGTATATAAATCGGAAATGAATGAAACTCTAGATGTTTTTATTGAACAAAAGCCCTGCAAAATTTTCATCAGGGATTGACTTATTTTGTATTAATGTGAACAAATTTGGCAAGTGTCTGAATATTTGGAGTTAGTTCTGGTGTAAGCCTCTTAAATGATTTGGTTTCAGCTCTGGATTTTTTAGTTCCTTATTTTTTCTGTTTTTTGAATCATGTATATGTCCTTTGATAGAGAATTCTATGTACGTAATGTAATAAAATCTGTTACGCATTTTAAAAGCTTCTTTATTTATTGTTTTAGACTTAATCTTACACACACGTATATTTCTATATGTAATGAAGTTGGAATGGAAGTTTTGAGGTATTTTACTGATCCGAGATCATGTAACTGCATTATAAGGGAAAGTGAGCAAATGGGTATTTTTCTAACATAGATTTAAATTGATGAGTATTAATGGGTCATTTTTAATGTTGCTGTGAGGAATGGTAAATCTCAAATCTATTTTAATTTTTGATAGCAATTTTATATTTTGCCAAATTTCTTTTTATCTAGAGGTTTAATACCCATTTGTTTGCTTTAATTTTAAATCTATATGATCGACAAAACAAGTTTGGATTTTGTTCCATAAATTATTTTTTGACAATCCCTCTATCTCTTTGATTTTTGGAATAAGATTTCAAACCATGATAGTGAATTGATATTATTCCATGGGTATATTGGCAAAAATTTGATCATGAAATACAAATGCTTTCAAATAAATAATAGCAAATGCTTTTTTGCTATCATTTTCTCTTTAAAACGAACGTGTTGCGTCATTTTCATCATATGAATTGTATCGTAGCTACGAAGCTTGCAAATAAACATACCTGAGGCTATGCGATTTTACAGCTGTACGGAATACATTTCGTTTGGCATACTTCTCCATGTAAGAGTTTCAAAAGAGAAGTAAGGCTATTATAGAATTTTAAGTGCCAAAAGTAAAGAAAAAAGCGAGTTAAAACAATTTTTTTTACAATATGCGAATCCTTATGAAATTTATCCTGTGAAGAGGAAAATTCTCTCGAACTTTACAAAGGGGTTTCAAAAAAAGAGAAATAAATGAAGGTAACGGGAATATTCCTTGGTAAACAGATTTGATAGCTTAGAATATTACTGGATATTTTTTAAATTGTTGCATTATGTGATCTTGTCACCAAATTAGTATATTTTTTGAGCACCCTATTATATTTATTCGATTATAATTCATTGATATAAATAAGTTTACTGTAACGAATTTCTATACACTTATACATTGTCATTACAATGGATTTTTGCTAGAAATTTTTAAAATAGCTCGCTTTTTGTCCCTAAGTTGCTATTTCTAAAGTCCCTAACTTTGTTATTTTTTCTACTATCAAATTAAAGGACACCTATATTAAGAATGGATTGCTTTGATTCAAATGGAAATCTACAATCTGAGAGGAAGGGAATAACATTTTATTAGATGATTAACCTTATTAAGCAATCCATCATTCAAATTATTTACCAATACCTCTCGTGAACAAGCAATAATTATAAATGCTTTGACTGAACAAGATGATTAAGAATGAGGGTATTAGATAGTTTTTCTGAAAACGCTGCACAGCTACCAAGTTTGAATTTTCCGAAACGGTAAATGTCAGATTATTGACAGATAATGTTAGAAAAATTACATGTTAATATTAAATGGCTGGCGAAAGTTTTGCACACGGAGAAATAAATCATATTCTTTGTGGTTTTAAATAGTTAGAAATGGGTGAAAAGTGGAAAATCTCACCATACCAGACGGATACTTTTTGATGTTCAGTAATGTCGCAATTCGGAATAACTCGATAATTTTTTCGCCATTTCATGTCAGCATGGCTACTGTAGCATGATGTTGACGACAAAGGAATGAAGCCATTTTCTCCTCGCTTTAACATATTTAGCATTTATGTTCTTACTAATAAAAAAAAATTGGCATAAATTGGGTGTATTTTGTTTCTAACTGATTTGACAGATGGAATTCATTCGCAATTTTTTTCTTATATTTAATGAATTGTCAAACGGCCTTTTTGAGAAACTGAAGATTGCATGGCATCAGTAAACTGTAACTGTAATTTTCATTTTGTAAACAATCATAAAATTTGTCACATTGGTTCGAACCGGATCTAACAATTTCATTATAAAGCAGTTTTCATTTTCGCCAATTTCTCAATAAGAATGCCTTATGTAGTTTTAACAACTCAAATTAGAGTTGTAAGTTAAAATTTATTTATTGGAATTGCAATATTGTTTGTTGTTTCATTTCCATAAAATTAATATCTTTTTTAATGTTAATCTTTAGGAAAATGGGCCTACAGTTGTTGGAGATGAGCAGTCCGATCCAGAACTGATGCAGTATTTAGGTGCTCAACTGACTGCTCAGTTAGGAAATGATTTGTAAATATACATATATATTTTTTACCCTTTTTTTACCTTATGTCGACTCATTAGCATTAGCAATTTTATTTATTTATTTCATACTGTGGCTAATAATTGTTTATTGCTTTGACCAATATAAATTGCTATCAGATTTTGATCTGAAGCAACGGACTAAGATTTTTTGCATTAAATTGCAGATATAATTTTTTTTTTATAATTTTAATGATAATAAGCGTTAATATAAAGCAGCAATTATATTTCCTTATTCATAATTATTTACATAGAGAATAAAAGTGTTATGTTTACAAATATTATGCAAAAAAAAGTGTTGAAAAGTATTCTGTGATTTTGAAGAAAACTGTTGATGCCAAGAATTTCTTTGCATGTTACCTAAGTTGGGGAGTGTTTTCCCCCCTCCTTCTTCTTTTTTCCCCCTCCCCCAACATTTTAAATCTGAAATGGGTTGAAATGTTTCTTTACTTTAAAACTATATCTTGCTTAAATTTAATTTCATATTAAGATTTCACTCTTATTACCTCAGCTCTTTATTTTATATTATTTTTATTAATATTTAGGTGCATATTTGCCTTTTAATAATTAAATTACAAGGGTTTTGAAAATACTTTCAGTAAGGAATATCGATCTCCTGATCCACCTAGAGTTCTTCTTGACAAGCTGGAATTGCGAGGATATAAAGTTGTAGCAATGGCTGGTATAGGCCAGACTTGTATTTGGACTCTCAACAAGCCACCAGAATTCGAATAAAGGCAGTAGATTATTGAAAATGTTATACTGTGATGCAGAAATAATCAAGAAGTTTATTTAGTGTTGCATTTAGTAGAATGCATAAAATTGTTTGAAATATAGTATTTAGGAGTATGTATAATCAAGATTTTAATTAATTTATATTGAAAGCATTATTTACTTACTTTTTATAATTAGAAGAAATTCAAAATTTAACCCTTTGTAGCTTACCTTTCTAAAAATAATAAAATAACCAGGTATTTTTATAGTTTTCTTGTAAATAATAAAACAACCTATTTCTAAGATTTTCAAAACTTTAATAATACAATGGAAAATGATAATTTATTTTCCTTTTTAAAATTAATAAATACTTTGTGTGGTTAAGAAGATTGCTTCTATCTAAGAACTATATTTATCGTATAATGTTAATATAAGCTCATATAATGTTTTCGTTTCCTCATGCTTATGCATAAATCCCATACAGTGTGAATAAAAATCTGCTTACTTGCAAACTATACCGTCTATTTTTAAGGATATGCACTAAGATTCCATAAATGTGAATTAAGATGGAATTGTGGGGAGTTGCCTCTTATTTAATGGATTAAATCTTGTTTTATCTTTAAGGATATTTAATTAATTAATAACTGAGTACTATTAATCTGTTGCTTATTAATTAAATATTTAATTCAGTCTTCAGATTTTTTTTTTCATATATGATGTATTTAAAATTTTGTGACTACAGTCAGATGTCTTAATGTAAAACAATACAGTATTATTATGTCATTAAATTTTCTTATTAACTTATATGTTGTTTTTATCCTGATGTATTGTTGAAACACTTTTCATAATATGCTATAAAATGTAATACTTGTATATTTTTTAAAGTATAAGAAGTTTATAAGCATATTTAAGGAAAAATTTCTTGATTAATAACTGAATATTTTATTATGAATACAATGTTTTTAAAACTAATTTTTGTTTCTTATCTTACAAATGATGTTTCCATTTTGGATTGTTTTACTATATAAAAACTGTATACTATGTTTCAGAATTTATGCACAACATTAATAACATTAATTAACAGTTCAACATGCTATGGTTGAACTACTTTTATCTGTCTTATTTTTAATTATCTATATGATTTCAATTGATCATATTATTTATGATTCTTTAAGATGAAAAATTTATTCTTTTAAATTATGCACATAAATTTTATAATGATATGTAATAATAAATTTGGTTTTTAAAATAATTAATCATTTAATTTATTATTTTATTTGGTTTTTAAAATGTTTATTATTAATTATAATTTATTATTGGATATTCTAATTTATTTTAATGTTTTAATTAATAAAAAATGTACTTTTTTTCTTCATAATACAAGTGTAAATAGCAACTGTTATTTCCTTTCTATAATAACTGGGAAGTGAAAACTAACAGGTGCCATCTCTTAACAATAATGCATGATAATTATTAATAATTAAAATATATTCTATCACCAATATTAATATTTATTATGATTTTAAACATTTCTTCCTTTTCACTTTTAATAAGATAAATTAATCCCTTTCTTTTTTATTGCTAATGTATACTATATTTCAGTTGACGTGAGACTTTATTGGCAGGGACATATTTATGTACGCTTCAAAGATTTTATATATAACCTGCCTTTATAACTAGCAATGTAATATATGAGGGTTTGGTCTTCTCAGGACATGACCATGCTTTAGAATGATACTACTATAAGAGTGCGAAGGTATATTATACGGGATCAAGTAATACTGTTAAACAAACCATATTAGATCTCATTAACAAGTAAGATTTTTTTTAATGGCAATTAGTAATTTTATCTAAGTTTTAACTTAAACTTTCAACAGTTATGATATCCTACTCCAACCGAAGCAAGTATTAAAGAAAGAAGTTTATTACAGTGTTTATTTGGTTCTGTAGTGATAGAATTATGAATTCCTGATTGGACAGAAGTTTTTTTCTTTTTTGATTTGTAATTCCATTTCAGAGTATTGGATGAATTTATCTTTGATGAAATAGATTAAAGGCATTTAATATGAAAAGTTGTGAAATAAGTATTCAGCTATTGCATTTAGTTTTTAAAACAATTTATAAAAGTTTTTTTTTGAATAAAATGATTTTTAATTCAAATGCTACATATAAAATGCATTGAGTGAATTGTAAAATTTAAATTTATGTAGCCAGGTATATGTGTATAATTTTATTATGTTTTTTATAAGAAAAGTTTGAGCATAAATTATAAGAGAATTCTTTTCTTCTATTAGATTTTTTAGAAATTAAACATTGTGAATATTTTATATGATATTTAATTATTAATTTATTTTGTGTGTATTTACTTAAATCAAAACCTAAAGCATAATATTTATTGTAATTTTTTTGTGTATTTTATTTAGTTGAGTGCCTTATTGTTAATTTTTATTAGCCCAAGTTCTTTTTTATTATCTATGTTATTTAATTGATTTTTCCTACTTGGTTTATTTTTTTCTGAGCTTGAAGGGTTGATATTGTATGTTCATATAAAAATTATTTTTGAATGTTTCATCTTCTGATGTCATTAATTAATATATATATGTATATATATTATATTGCCGTTTTAACACAAACATATTGACGTGTGCTAAAATATGGTATGGTGCATTGGCAAAGAATGAGCCAATAGAGCAAAAAAGAGGATCTGAAAACATTTTTTTATTCTTTCTCGATTTTTTAAAATTATAGTTTCCTTTTATTAGAACATTTAACTATATATATATATATATTAATATGAAATAGCAATAATTTTATACTTTTCTATCTGGATTTTTTTTACAATTGAATGTTATAAGTGGGAAAACACACTTAAATTTTTAGAGAAATATCTTTTGTACTTTTAGAAGTATGAGTATCTTTAGAGTCTTGAACTGAGATAAATTTTAGAGAAATATGCTTTTTTTAAATAAATGAAATGCTTCATTTGGTGAATAATAAAAATATTACAGATTTTATCCTTAAATATATTTTTTGAATCAGTCAAGATAAGTTTTTATATAAAATAAAGGAAATGTAGCTTTTAAAGTTATTTTTGAATAAGGCAGTGTTTAAATCAACTGAAATTATTTTCTTAAAGATGAGATTTGAGCAGAGATTATATTTTTATTTATATGAATTGTGATTTATATTTATGTATATATGTTATTATAATTATTGTTATATGTAGAAATTTTATAAAAATATGTGTGTATAGTTTAATAAATATTACATCATTGTACTTGCTGTTGTTAACAATGTAATGGTAAAACTGAATTGAGTCATGCATTTAGGAATCAACTACCAATTTATAGATTCCAAATTCAATATTCACTATTGCATTTGTATTTAAATGAGTGTATTTGCTGTGCAAAATAGAAACTGTTGCAATTCTTTGTATAATTGACTACATATTATGGAATATTTAATTTCAGAAAACGTGACACATTTTATCTTAATATCTTATAGACATAACTATATCTCAAAATACCTCTTTAGATTCTGATTATATAACTACATTAAATAATTATTATCCTTAAGTTCGCATCTCTGGAATTTCTTTTCTTCTTAGCATTAAAAGTTCAATAAAAATAATTCTGTTATCATTTAGCTTTCTAATTGAAAAATAATTGATTTATGTAAAAACTAATATTAACCAGTTCTTTTAATAGGTTAATATTATTAATTTCTTCTTTTTTTTAATGATTTCTTTAATTGCTTTTGTAAGATGTGATGTAATATGCTAAATCTAAAATGATTTCACAAAATATTTTTTGCCTTTTTCCTTAAAAACTTTTCATGTGTGTCTTAATTATTGTCCTTTGTAATTTAGCATGTTTTTTCAGTGTTTATTTATAATAAAAAATTTCATTAGACATATTTTATTATTTGTGTTGGTTATTATTTTATTTTAGTTATGTATATTTTATTAATATAGATAAAACAAAAAAAATCAAATTATTATCTTTGGTTGCATTGCTTTGTTTTACTTGGTTATTTTATCTTTAATTTTTATCAATATTAATTTTTCTAATTCTCTTAATGCTGTTTATAAATTTTTATCTATATGTTCAATTATATGAAAATCAGTTCTGTAAATTAATTGAAATAAGAGATATATGTATCATGCATACTTTTTGTTTTGCATTCTATTCACACATACTGATATAAACATATCTTGTTATTTTTCTGATAATGCAATTCAATGTATTTTTTTATTTTTGGATAAATAAAATTTATTTCAGTTATATATTATTTTAATTTGCATTTCATATTACTTATTTTTATGGAGCATATTTCAGATTTTTGGATTGTTTGTTACATTTAGTTTGTTACATTATTATTTTAATCACATTTCATATTTGTTCAAATTTTATTCTGCAAAAAAATTGATTTTTATAAGTAATACTTAAATGCAAATAGATTAAACAAAGTTTTGTTATTGGTATCATTTTTGGAGAATTTGGGGTTCACTAGCTCAAACCTTACCTAAGTGCATATAGTTTATTGTGCAAAATAGAATTAACCATAATCCAATATAATACAGAATACATATTATTTAATAACTATTTTTTTAAGTGAAGCAATTGTTCCTTTTTTTCTGGTTTATTAAACATAAAATTCAGCCAAAAAAAAAAAAAAGATCTGAATTGAGATAAGTTAATGTGCTTTCGAACTACATAACGAAATAAGAATTTGAAATAAACCAATCCTGTTTATTCCTCTTCAAGTTAATTGATTTGTTCATACAATTTTTGAAAACATGAATTGACAATCATAATAGATTTCTCTTAATATATTTTTTAATTTATACCATTGCATTTATATTACTTTTTACCATGAATTTTAATAAAAATCAAAACATCTTTTTGATAATATTGAATGAACCCTTATTTCGCAAGTAGAATTTTTTTTAAATATTTCCGATTACTATTAAAAAAATTATTTATAGAAATAAAAATAATGTGATTAATTATTTCTCTGAACATAGTCATGAAAGTTTTACATCTCTTTATTTTTGAGAAATAATTTTTTAACTGTTTTATTAGAAGATGAAAGTCATATGTGACAACAAACAGTACCTTTTAACCCTTTAAAGGGCCATTTTTTTTTAGTCATATTATGTTAAAATATTTTTAGGCTTGTAATTAGAATAAGAAAAGGGATTCATTTAGATTATTAGATACGTTTAATTAATTAATTTGGTTAATTAATAATTAAATAACAAACCAAGACACATCATTTTGTCTGAGATAAAGAACTGAAGCATCTAAGTTTCTGACTTACTAAAAAAATTTGTCAAAACTTATGCCAACCTACATAATTTCATACAAAGATTGATAAATTGGGTGGGACGCATACTTCCCACGGCCCTAGAAAGGTTTCAAGTATCCATTTTAAACTGAATGCACTTCAGTTAATCTTAATTCCTTGACATATCTAAAGATCGTAATAATAAGAATACCCTGGTTCGAGGCTCAAACGCTGGATACTTTAAATATCTGTTAAGCATATGGACTAGATAATCATTAAATCTGTTATTGCGGGGCAAACTAACTAACGAGGTACGGAAACTTAAAAAAGTTTCCAATTCAAGTATCATCCTCGTTTCCTGACTACATCTGAAAATTATGAAGTCCGTACGGAAAATTGCTCATTTCTACAAAATAAAATTTAATTATAACTAAACTATAAAGTCTTTTGACCCCCTTTTTTTTTCGCAATAATCTTTTGGTACAAAATGCCCAGTAATATCGTTTTATGCATTCGCGATATTTGTGGCAGTCAGAATACCGATGAACCTTATGGTGATATCATATAATGTGCTGTGTTTATAGGGACAGCAGTAACTATAATATAGTAATAGGTCTTTTTAAATAAATGCATATAGCATCCTAAAAAAATCAAACAATGGATATAATTCAATTGTAAAAAATACGAATAGTATTGATACTTCCGATTAAAAAAAAGAATTCTTCTAGAGGATTCGAAACCATGTCTGTTAGATGTTTTCCAAGTAATTTTATACAGACAAGCTTTTACTTTAAATGCGCATGGTATACGTTAAGGGGGCTGTGATGGCCTGGTCGTAAGGTCTCGGCTTCGGAACCGGATGGTTTCAGGTTCGAGACCCGATTCCATCGAAGAACCGTCGTGTAAGGGGGTCTGTTGCACGTTTATTCCGTCATGACCAAACGTCCTCCCGCTGGTGTGGTGTGGAGAGGGGGGTGCCAGCTCAGGTGTCGTCCTCGTCATCTGACCGCGGTTCAAAATTACAAGGTCCGTCCCAAAATAGCCTTAGTGTTGCTTTAAAACGGGACATTAATATAACTAAACTAAACGATATACGTTAAGCCCATTACGCCATTTTAATTTTGGAATACATTGCGCGTCATACATTTTCTTCTTTTGTATATCGCATCCTACGCATGATAATGCGCAGTTAAAAAGTTATTAAGCATGCAGGTGATATTTCAACTTCTCATTAGCTGCCAAATTGCATTTTTGTTCCCTCAGGTATTGAAATGAATATATCTCCTTATCTCGTGCTTCTGAATCTTACTAAAATTCCAGTTGATTCATTTTTGCTTTTTAGCATACTAAAAAAAAATGCGACAAAAAAGATCGAAATCCAAATTTTGACGAATCGATATGTTTTAGACGTCCCTGAAACTCAATAATAATAAAAATGTTTTTGAAATTTCGTCTATATAAACACGCTAACTCAAAAAAGCTTTTAGTTAGACGAATGAAATTTATTTTGCAATATTTACACCCGAATTTGTAGATTTTTATCAAATTTTGAATGAAATCCATTTGCAAGAAATTTGTTTGTCTGTCTATCAGTCTGAGCACAAGCAAAAACGATTATTTCGAAACGCAGAGAACTAGATCAATAAATTTTGCACATAGTTATGGCATTTATAAAACTGTACCAGATTTTGAACTAGAATGGTCAAGGGGTTCACCATCTGTCAGTTTGTATATTCATGTGTATGTCGATGCAATAACTTAAAAATAAAGCGATCAAAATATATTAAATTTGGTGCGTGATATTGTTACTAAAAATGTAATTCTGTTTCAAATTTTGATTTCAATTTGGTTAACAGAAAGGCGTTCTTGTGGTGTTCACATCCTTGCTCAAGATCTACAATTTTTATACTTGAAAATGGGGATGTCACCATTATTAGGGTGTATAAAAGAAAGTTTCGAGAAACTACTCTCACTAATGTAAAAAATGTATTCGTATGATATGAGTTTAGTTTATGATATGAGTGAGGTTTAGTCATATGAGTGAGGTTTTAAATTGCCTTATATTTTCGCATAAGGTTTTGAATTGATAATAAAATATTTAATGTTTGTAATTTTAAATGCAGTTTTTATTTCTACATTATGTTGCATTCACCGGGCTCTAACTATCATTCGTATAGTTTTTACTCTAGAACTTCAATCTTATTGAAATTGCCAAATTATGTGCAACACTAGTTGGAATACATATATGATAGAATGCAAATTTGTCATTGATGGCGAGTTTGTAATTTTGACATATTAATGAGTGCTAGCAGTATGTGCTCAAGTTTTGCATTATTTGCTGTAATGACGGAAGGTGAAGTTTAAGCGTTTACTGAGAAAAATTCTGAGGTATTTAATCTTGATTATCCAGAGAATTGGAGTATAGTGAAGTTTGATTTCCGATTTTTGAAAATATTATTGCTTCTTTTTATAGAGATTTAATTGAATTTTCTACCGGGCATGCTAGTTTTCAAGTTTTAGAATGCACTTTTGAAGGGCGGCTAGATTTGTCAGGAAGTTCCTTGATGACTCAGCTGGGGTCTTCAGTAAAAATAGCTGAGTTGTCAGGATGCTGCGTTATTTTAGAATATGGTTCTAAATAAAAGGAAATTTATGGAGACCAAAATTACGTCTTGAGAGACCCTAGTATTTTTTGTTCTTGGAGAGGAGTCAGTCAAATCTTTTATTTACTAGGAAAATAAAAGATTTGGGAAATACTGAATTGATATCTTATCTTGAAAATATGATTAAATTATTGAAATTATGTAATTGGGTAAATTGTATATGCATTAAGAGTGATCTTGAGTCTATACTTTGCCAAAAGCCTTGGCAATATCAAGGAAAATTGCAACCGAAACTTTGAAAACTTTTCTTTAAGGATCTATGTTCTATAACTCAGAGATGTTGATGAGCATTTTAGAAATGAAGCATAAAACTCCATATTTAAAGAATAGGAATAAAAATTTTGTAAGTATGCTTAAAATATCTTGATAGAATTAATTCTTCCCCTGTCTTGTTAATTATTAGTAAGAAGGGAAGTCGGATTAAGGTTTGCAGTGGTTCTTAAGCAATGCAACATTTGCTTCCTCCTGAACTTCCAAAACCTATATCGATTTTAATTTAGTCCTTATATAAGCAGTTTTAAATATATACAATGTAAATATTCAAACATTTTAATTCAAGTTCACATTCAAGAGGATTAGGTGCAACCACATATAAAGAAAACTTAAATTTATAAATAATTTTGTATGGAACACTAAAATGATTATCAAACTATTTTAACGCAATTCAAATACAAAGTTTGTCAGACCTTTCAGCAGTAAGTCAGATCCTTAAATATGAAAAAAAAAAAAAAAAAAAAAGGTTGGATCACAATCTTAACAAATTTGAATGCATGAACCCCCCTCCCCCCTTAAAAAGTGTTTTAAAATGAAAATGATATTTGATTTAAATATAAATAAATTCGAGTAGATGATTTTTATAAATAAAATGAAAGTATAAATTTTATATCCTTGAAAACAACTCATTTAAAATGTCTCGTTATTATCCCAAAGTTGCAGCACTCCTAAGCAATTACCTATTTTGTTTATTTGATAATTTGGCTTCTGCTTATTACGGATAGCCTGGGCCATCAACTTATCAGATTTTAGAATAGGGAGAATACTTTTAATTTTCTAACACTTTCAGAAGTTTCTCAATCTCAACATTTAATCGAATAACTGAACTATTTTAAAAAGAATTTTGAAGGGGAGATTTTAAAATATTTTATAGGTAAAGTTCTTTATATTAGGAACTATTTTATTTTAACGTTTTTAACATAATTAATGATTTCACAGAATTTAACTTTTTGATATTTAATCGAATGCGTGGTGTTTTGGAAATTCTAAATGGCATTTTTCCTAATATCCTCAGAAATAGAAATGATAAAATTATCAATTTCAAATTGGATTCCAAGGCGGTCCTTGCGATTGCAGGATGGTGAAGGAAAAAAATAATTAGTTGTTTAAAAATAAATTTTTAATTTTTTTTTATTTCAAATATTCTGTTCTCCCCAGATGGAGCCAGAAGTTAGTAATACAGTGTTAAATTGTTAGGAGTCTTAGGCGTTATTGCTTCTTGGTTGATTTGTCATAGCTTCTTGGGAAACTCGCTGATATGATTATTAATAATGTGATTTCTGATATATTTCTAAGCCTTCATCTGTTATAATGCTGTTTTATTTTGTGATAGAGTTAAATCCTTTCTTGCGTACCCTTGTTGCAAGTTTTTCGACTGAAATGAGCAACAAATAATAAACACTAAATCAATCTCCAAATTCAAATAAGCTTTTTTCATATATTTTTTATAGGTTTCCTTACATGAGTTAATGAAAAATATTTTCTGAAATTAAGTTTTTTTTTTTAAGGGCAAGCTGCAAGCTAGACAACACAAAAATATATTCTTTTAGAGTATGCGTTTCAGGAACAACTCAACACTTGTAAATTTTCATTTCTCCGGCAACGTTCATAAACACAAAAATGTTTGCGGTAAGTTTAGAAATGTATTTAATTATACGAATTTATTGATTTATTCTTTAATCTTACGAGTTTATAGGAGTTTTCAGTTTTATTTGTTTAAAACTGTCATTATTTAATTTTTCATAAATGGTAAGATTTCTTTATACCATGCGCACATGGCTTTCCATGCTTTGATAGTTGTTCCAACGATTTCTTTCTTTTCTTTCAAAATTGTAATGGCAAATAAAATACCTGATAGTTAAACTATAATTTTTATATGAAATGTAAGGTCATCATCTTATTTCCTGTTTTAGTTAATTTTATCTATTAAGGAAAAATTCATGATCACTGTGGAATTGCATTAATGGACAATAGTGTTCTTTTTAGCAATTCACGAATCACTTAATATTACCTTCATTCGAACGCGTATTATTTTAATGCGAAACAAAATTTTTATTGGTTTCTACAAAATTTTTATTGATTTTCAATATTGTGAGTCTAATATTAAGCCAAATATTTGAATTTAAAACGGAACTATTTTCACATATGCATTTTTATTAATTTTTAATATTGTGAGTCTAATATTAAATCAAATATTTGAATTTAAAGCAGAACTATTTTCGCATATGCATCAGGTTATGGAATTGTGGAACTATTAGCAATTCTGCTAAATGTTCTTTCAAAATTTCATATTTAATTATTTATAGTCCTTTAATCCTGGAGTATGTGTTGTAGATAATCCACATCACAGCTTTTCTATCTTTTCTTTCATTTTGAACCCCCCCTCCCAAACTAATATAAATTATCTTAGTCTTTCTTTATTTTCATTGAGATCATATGAACTCTTTCATGAGTAACTCTTGACGAGTAATTTCAGATTTTTAGCATCTCATGCTTGCACAAACTTCTCTCTTATATCTTGTCTCATTTGCTTTCAAATGCTTTTTGAATTATCTTGATATAATAAGGATAAAATATCATATATAAAATGTATACCTATAGAAAATCTCATTAGATTAATATTATGTTAATAAATAATCTGAAAATGTTCTCAATAAAAAATTATGACCATGAGACAAGTACTAAATGATAGGATTCATCCGTGCCATGAAACAGACTTAACAATTCTGATATTTTTCATTTTAGGAAGGACTCAATTTTTAAAAGATATTTCTTTTATAATTGTGTAGACTGTGGTCAAAAATGCTATGAAGAAAACATTCTGAAAGTATGTTTTACCTTAAAATCTGAAAAGCTAGGTTGATTCTTAGTTTCTTTAATAAACAACACTATAATTGAGCATTAGGGATGTATATTTTAATATGTATACTGGAAAATTTAAAGAAAAAAAATATTGCAAAGAAAAGATAAAAGGATATTTATGCATTAACTGATCAGTGATTATTGTCAAAAATTACATGCCTTTAGGCTTTTTAATCACTAAAATTCACTGAAACAATTAATAGGAAATATTGTATCTTTGACCAGTTTTGAAATTATTTAAATCAGCTTTTATAAGTAGTTTATTATAAATACTGACCTTAACTTTAGTTTAGCATTTATTAAAATGTAAAAGACCAAAATTTTCATGTTTACTATTTAAATTGTTTTTTTTTTTTTTTAATTTATGCAATGGACAATGATGTTACATAGTATTGAACTCTGGCCAAAGGTGTTAATCTTTTTGCCTCGTATTAATCCTGAAACAAAGCATTAAAAAAATGACTTTTAAATACTTAAAAATAATTCCATATTTTATTAAAATAAGCTTTTATACATAACATATTTATAAGATTTCATAATATTTAAGAGATTCACTTCTTTAAAATAAATTCATTTTCTACTACTTTATGAATGAGTAAAATCTTTCCTTGACTTTATTTTTTGAAAAAAATCTTTTTATCATTTTCAGAATTCATATTTTTCTGGAAGTTAGCAATAGACGTAACTACTGTTTCCTTATATTTTCTTTGGTAATTCATGATGAATTATTTATATATATAAAGTAGTATATAAAGTAGTATATATATATAGTAGTATATAAAGGCAAAGTATTATTATAATGGAAATTTTAAAAAATTCAAATTCAAAATTTTTATGAATTTTGTTGAAATTTATAAAATACTTATGTGGAATTATGAGATAATTCAACTCAAATAATTATGAGATAGTTCCATTTATTTATTCCACTTGAGATAAACAAATTAATTTTGGTATGTGATCATTAAATTTGTATTATTTAATTTTGATCAAAATTTGTTCTTGGGAAGTTTCATGGTTGTCCGATTGCAAGGGAACACAATAATTAAGAAACATAATTAGCTAGACAAATAAAAGATGTTACACAGATTTAGCATGTAAAGTTTAGATTTCTATGAAATTTTCAAACACATCCCTCTAGAGATTGATTGTCTATCTGTCTTTTCATAAATATGTAAACACAACTAAAAAATGCATCAACTTTAATGAATGAAATTCGGTATATGGCTGACATCTAAAGTGTAGAAATTAATTAAATTTTTAATCAAATCTGTTTAAGGGTTGATTGCTTATTAATCTGTGCTTATGCACAGATATAATCACAACTTTGATGAATGAAATTTGGTATATCATATTAGCATCTAATTTATAGATTTTTAAAATTTTGAATTGGATCCCTAAGGGTTGTGTTGCGTACCATGATACAAGTGATGAAACTTTTCTTGGCGACACAAGTTTATTGTATTTTATCTATTAAATGATCAAAGACTATTTACATATGTACAATTCAATTCCGATTTAAATTTAAGCTTATTTCTCCAACAAAGCTCCTCCCACACTCTTACTGGCATCAGCCACACTCCCTATTTACTTCATTTCCTTTCAACCATGATGCCAGAAGAGCTTCATGGAGTTTAGAGGCATGATAGGTTGGCCGTCTATTATTCTGTGCATTCTCATGTATGTGTATAAATGAAATTTTGTGTGTGATTTTGTTATTTCAGTTATAACAGTCTTATGCCAGTTATTTCTTTCAAACAGGTAAAAAAACAGACAGTCAGAATTCATCTTTGTATTTCTTCACTGTTTTACATAGTATAAAATGCTTATGTGTGAGACCCTGAAAATAAGAATTTGAGCACTTGTGATATTCACAATCTTATCCAAGATCCATAGTTTTATGTGCAGGGAGGAGTGATACTCTTGCTTTATTGATAGTGGCAAACTCGTATCTGAGATAAATTTGTTATCTGTAGGTCTAACTGTCTGTCTTGTAAAGTTTCAACATACATATATGCATTCTTTTTTTAAAAATTATTATTATAAATAAAAACATTTTTCTGTGCTCACTTACATTTCACATTCGATTTGGGAAAATTATCATAATTTAATTCAGTAGCATGAAGGTTAAAAGTATGATTTAATAGTAGTTTAGTTTAACTATATATTAAATTATAAAATATGACTGTGGTATATAAACATGCCTTTGAGATATTTTATTGGTATATACCTTTTTTTTTAGATTTTTTTAATGGTTTGTGTATATTATTTGCTCTGATTTGTTTTGTTTAAAATTTCTTAGAATCTGTTTCTATCGTTGTTAAGACATTTTCAACTAGCATGAAATAAACACAATAAAAAAGAAATGGAAACAAGTAATGCATTACAATTTTTTTATTTACAAATTTGATAGTTAATTTTTTCTAGAATATTAATTAAATTTTTTAGTTGTTTAAATATCAATTATTTTGTATTATCCTGAAATATATTTTAAAAACAAATTTTTTTTGGTGGTGGAAATGGAAGGAATTAAATTTTAAAAATAAGAAATTATTAACATATAAATCAGAGCAAGATCATTGCCTTAAATATAATCCCAAGTATAAAGAACTTTGGGTGGGAAAAAATGATAATTTTTTTTGGAAATATTTATTTTATGTATAAAACATGCTAAGAAGTTCTATAGCTTAAAATGAGAATAAATCTATGTATTAAGATTTATGCTCATTCTTAAATGCATAGAAGTTCATAATATTTTATATCCTTTTTTAAAAATATTATTTTTATAAATGAACATACTTTATCAATATCATTAATTCATTAATCATATAATTTAATATTTGTCTTTCTAGGAGACAGCTGCTAAAGTTCAGGAAGTTCGAGATGTTACTCGAATCGAAAGAATTGGAGCACATTCTCACATTCGTGGCCTTGGATTGGATGATACTTTGGATCCAAGAGCTGTACGTTTCTCTGACATTGAAAATTTTTTCAAACATGAAAGAAAATCATGCTATTATAGAAATTGTTTTATGGTTCTAATATATATTCATATTATTAATATATATATATGTTAAATTGTTATTTTTTTAAAAAATTAAATGATCTTTGTTGTAAGCATTTTAATTCCAACAATTTTACCTTAGATTTTTTTATTAGGTAAGACACATCATCGAAACATTTTCTTGCATATTAAAGATATGGAAAGAAGATCCAAGAAATTTAACTTCTAGTTTTAATACTTTCATTCATTTTCAACTTTTGTCTAGTTTGAACACAGTTAGTTATACTTTCTGTAACATTAAACTACATTTATCTTTTGGGGAAAATTTTAAGCTATTTCGCAGCAGTATATTCTGAATCAGTATCCTGCGTCAGAAATCCAAATTTTTTTGAAAAATTAAAAATTTTATGAAGAGTAAATTTATTTTTTAAAATAAATGGAATAATAAAGTTTTTCAACAGTATTTTTTGTTTCAAAAGGATTTTGTATTGCTGGGAAATAAATATTTCATTAATATTATGCCTTTTATGAATTTAACTGTTTACAGGCGAACATTCTCAGCTATGAACAAAGAATTCATAATTTGGGGAAATTATTATATATAATTAAAATGTATAGCTTTTTTTAAAAAAAGAAATCAATGTTTCAAATATAAATTGAGCAATATGTATACATAAATTCATAAAATGGCCTTCTTTTCATTTTCAGTTATACTCAAGGATTCATATAAAATTGTAAAAAGACCCAACATTTAAAAAATATTGTCAAATTTAGGAAGGTTTATGCTACTAATAGTATATTAAATATAGTAATATAAATAAGGAATGCATTTGTTAAACACAATTTCGTAATTGAATATATTGACTATTGTCAGTATTCTATGAAAGATACATTTCTGTTATTACAAATTTCCACTGTAAAGGAAAATTCTTTTTTCATACAAAAGGGAAATATTTTAATTTCATTGGAAAAATTCATCATATTTGATTTCATATTGATAGATGTGATGGATAAGCTTTTATGTAGCTTATGGAGATAATGGCAATTTTGCTGTGATCAAATCTTCCATTTATTACTTTTATTTTCTATATTCATTAATTAAAAGATACTCTTTTGTGCAAAAGTAAAAGATGCATGCATAATAGCAAATTTTGATTCATAGATTCTAATATGGATAAAATTGATTAATTGTAAGAAATGTTTGAGTGACTTTTGTCACAATTTTCCAATAAGAAACAGTGGTAAAATGTATTTGCAAATATACTTCATATCTCTGTTGTTGGATTGCTGTTACATTCAGTAGCTTGAAAATATAACCTGCTGATTCATTTGTTGAGAAGTTACAATTGCCCTTTGACAAATTAGGTTAGAACTAAAAGTTAATATTAAAGGTTATGTATTACTGAAGAAAGATGGTTATTATTTCATTACTAGAACTGAAGGAAGGTTTGCACATAGTGAATAAAAATAAGACTGCAATGTAATTAATGCAAAAAAGCATTGGAAAGTCATATAGAGTACCATGGGATATAATTGTGAAATTAAAATTCCATTTTTTGTACACCATTTATTGTGCAAGAATATATATATAATGTGTGTGTGTGTAATCATATTTTAAAATATAATTTCAACTCTAATTAATTTTAAAGTTTTATCTTAATTTTGCCTATATTAAATTCATTCTAAAATGTTCTCTTATTTTCTGATCCAATTCCACCTTTTTTATTTCATATATATATATATAATATGAATTTAAATCCAGAAATTTTTAGTTGAATACATGCATCTAAAGAAAGGTGTAAAAGGTAAATAATTAATTTGTGTCCTGTAAGTACATAAAATATTCCTGTAACAATTCCAGATAACTTGAAATATTTGCATCAAATGTATTTATTTGCTGGCGTCCTGGCATAGGGGTAGCGCATCTTCCCCGTGATCTAGGTGTCCCGGTTCAGGCATAGTTGTTCTTCATCTGTGTTCTATCTGTGAGGTGTGTGAATGTGCCCTCCTCCCTGTAAAAAGGGGTTGTGCAAGCGAATGTGTGAGTTTCATCTTCATATGATCTAGAAGTCGGACTTCTGCCCTCAGGTGCTCAGGGGTCTTTACCCTCAGAAGTTACTGCACCCCTTTCCGTGGTAACACGGACACGACATCATCATCATCATCATCAAATGTATTTATTTAGAAAATGTTGTACTTTTATTTTTAGGTTTCACAAGGAATGGTTGGTCAAGTTGCAGCTAGAAGAGGGGCTGGAATTATATTAGAAATGATTAAAGAAGGAAAAATAGCTGGAAGAGCAGTTTTAATTGCTGGGCAACCTGGGACAGGAAAAACTGCTATAGCGATGGGTAATATTTAATTATCTTTTAAACAATATATAATTTGCCATTACATAAAAATAAAAAAAATATTAAATAAAAGGATTTGTTAAAGCATTCTTATTTGCCAGAAACAGTAAACTATTACTATTACTATTCCTGAATTGCTTATTATAGTTATAATATTACAATTGTATTTTAGGCATGGCTCAAGCTCTAGGGACTGATACACCATTTACTGTAATATCTGGAAGTGAAATTTTTTCTTTAGAAATGTCTAAGACTGAAGCTTTGACTCAAGCATTTAGAAAATCTATTGGTGTAAGAATTCAGTAAGTTGTGCAATAATTCCTACTTTAGTAATGACTTTAATTACTGATGTAGTATATTAATTTTTAGACAACTGTTTTATCAATAAATATCTGAAAATTATAACTTTTCAATTAAAGAACTGTTTAACCAATACATATATTGGCATGAGTTACATTATATTCAGAAGATCTTTATTAGATATTTGTGCTCTGAGTTTTTCAATTTTTATTTTAGATGATCCTTGAAAAACTTATAAAGCAATAAATTTTCCTAGATAATTATACAAATATTATTACTCATCTAATTTGGCAATGGTAAATTTTAACCCTCCAAATCCACCATTCTTTTAAATATACTTATTTAAAGAGTTAAAGAAGCAAAAAACTCAAGTGAAAGAAAGTAGCAAGTGTGCAATTCTTGTGTAATCATTTTTTTTTGAAGTATGGTATTCTTGCTGATTATAGAGGGATTACAGATTGTGATAACATTGTATAATTTTACTAAAAGATTGTCTAAAAACTTTTTTTACTCTGGTATATCACTATAACTTGTTTAATTCATAACAAATTTGATGTAAAAACATATGATCTGCATGCTTATTTAATTTTAATGAGTATATATAGATAAATTTATTTAAGAAAAAAGAGAAAATGCATGACAGAGAATTTTTATAGATGAAATATTCTCTTGATAAGTGACATTCACTCATTACAAATTATGTTTAAATTGTTTAAAATGACCAAACTCAAAACCTTCCCTTGTCTTCCAAATGCCTTTTGTATGCTCATAATTTTTATTAAATCATAAAAATTGGGAAAAAGGATTAGACATAGGATGGGGGGGGAATTGGAATTTTTTTATTAATGTAACAATCAAATTTGGATTTTCTTATCAAGAGGAATTGCATTTTAATTGCATTAAAAATTATATTTTACAACTTAAACAGTATCCAGAAGACATAATATCTGACATTTTGCAAATTATCTAAGATTTTTTTAAAAGTTCAAACATTTTAAATTATTATATTTGTTTCACGTATTGATAAGAAAATGATTGAATTTTGAAAAATACTTTATATTGTTACAATGCTGTCTTCCAAATTAATAAATAATAATTAATATATATTATTTTTTTACTGTTTTATTTCATATTAATATAGTTTCGAATAAAGTAAGTAAAATGGCAATTTGGAAAGAATTCAGTGGCATATTCTCTATTTTTAATATTTTTAAATTATAATTCACCATCTAAATTAGATTAATTAGTATCATCAAGCTGCATCTTATTAATTTCTTTTTCAATTATGACTTTCCGATATCCAAGCATTTTTTGCAATTAGCAAGCAGAAGGCATTATGTGACTTGAGCATCTTTTAATATCAATCAAAAATGACTGTGAGCGAGTAAATAACATTTGTTAGAAAAATAAGATTCCTTCACCACACAAATCAACCCTCTTGAAAAAGGGGAAGGATATAAGCATATGACATTTCTGCTGTTGTCTGGCAGCAGTTTGCATGACAGACCATTTTTGCAGTCTGAAGGCAGAGTAAAATATTTATGAATTTTGTTTTAAACTCTGATGGATAAATAGTTTATATCATATTTTGTATGTAATGCTTTATAAATAATAATCATATAACCGAACCAATTTTTCTATCTCTCGGAATACAAGCTTTATGTGGAAAATTTTATGCATATACATAAATAATTTTTTAATTCTGTTCTCTGTTATTGATTATTTTATATGCATTTTGTGCTTCATGTGCTGTAATTTTAATTTACCCTTTTTATAATCCTTTAATATATTTCTGTTCAATAGGGAAGAAACTGAAATTATCGAGGGTGAAGTAGTGGAAATTCAAATTGATCGTCCTGTTTCTGGAACTGTATGTGAATTGATAAATTTTCTACGTTAACTTTTATTTATTTTATTTTTTATAAATTCAGATTTAAGACAGTTGTATTTGTAAATATACTTTATTATCAGGATTAATAAGATCAAATGCTTTTATATAATTTATATTTTTATTCTTATACTTTTTAAAGACTTTCCATCTGCTTTATGTGGTGAAATGATTCTATTGGAACAATATTATTCAGATATATCCAAATTATTTCACTTTCTAAAAATCTATTTGTTGTTAATGAATGTTAAATGTATTTATATTTTTTCTCAATGTTAATATTAAAGCAAATATACCATCCAAAGTTAATTATTTTTATAATATTATAGAAGAGGAAACATTAAACATACTTGAATATTACTAATTACTTAAATGTTCAGCACACTACTACTTATTCTCATTTTTATAAAAATGTCCTCTAAGGGTTAGATCAGAAAAATCACTTAAAATATAAACAGAGAGAAATTTTATCTTTGATATATATTTTTTAAGAATTTATTGAATAGTTGAATAGCTTAAATTTCTTACATTACATAAGTTTGTGTCTTTCTACGAACAGTTATATATTTTTATTTATAAATAAGATGCATATTCTGTTTCAAATTTAATGCTTGAAAGATAAAGTAACAATATCAAACTATCTTGCTTATCGTATTGAACTGTAAAAAGATGAGAAACTGGAAAGATATGCAACTTTGTGAAATGTTTCAATGAAACAAAATACTTTTCATTTTTTGTAGAATTACTTTTTGTTTTTCTGATGTCGTTGTTTGAAATTATGTTTTGGTATGCATGTATATCACATCTAGAATTATCTGACATCTCAAACTTTTTTTTTATCATATTTTCTGTATATTTGTCATTAGATTGTCAATAATAATTCTGATTATACATAGAAAGTTGCAATCATTCATAAATGATGTAATGAGAATTTCTCTCTATATTTTCTGACTATACAAGGAGCTCTTTAATATTAAAACAAGTTTTTTTTAAATTCTAGATTTTGTTATTTGAAATACTGAATAATGCTTGATATTTATAATTTGAAATATTGATTTAATAGAAGTTAATTTCATTAAATTCTCTTAAAATATATCAATTACTTTTTTGTATATTAGGATGAATCCTGCCACTACTACTCAACCTGACTGTGCAAATTCTGTACTAATGGGCTGTTTTGGGGTAGTTTCTTTTCCAAATGTGTCAGGATGCAAAGTAATGGAATATTTAATGATCATGTGCTTTGCATCCTGTACCCCTTGTATGAAATAAAAAACCTATCCATTAATATAAAACTTTCATAGTCAGGTTAGCAATGAAATGGTTAATCCAAACTATTTAATTAGGCTTAGAGATACCCTACATTAAACTCGAGTTTTTACTTGCAATAGTTTTAAAATAGTTGAGGAAGAAATGAATAAAAGAAAACGAGTTTTCAATTAAAGATATCTAAAAAATCATTTTAATTATGATTAATGTGTTTATTTTTGGCACATTCTGTAATTTTTATTTCTTAATACATTTTTTTTCAGGGTAATAAAGTTGGAAAATTAACTTTGAAAAGCACAGATATGGAAACAACGTATGATTTAGGTCAAAAAATGATAGAGAGTTTGAGCAAAGAAAAAGTCCAAGCTGGGTAATTATTTCCTCTTTCATGATACCTTTCTAGACCTTTAATTTGTATATTAAAGTAAACAATTTATCAGTAATGACTCATTTTGACGTATTAAGAGCTTTAAGATCATGGGAAGAATACCTTGAAATTTAACAGTTTTCATGTGAAATTAGTTTTGTTTAAAGCTTAACTCAAACATCCAATTATTTTTAAATATAAGGTCATATCCACTACTAATCCTACATGTCAACTTGAGTCATCTCTGATTATAGTTGTGTTTGAAATTTTGAATACCGAGTCTTGTTTTACTGATAATTAATGGAGCATTTTTTATTTATAGAGACATTATTTGTATTGACAAAGCCACAGGAAAAATAACAAAGCTAGGTCGCTCATTTACAAGAGCTCGAGATTATGATGCTACTGGTGCCCAAACAAAGTTTGTCCAGTGTCCAGAAGGGGAACTTCAGAAGAGGAAAGAAGTTACACATACTGTTACTTTGCATGAAATTGATGTCATGAACAGTCGTACGCAAGGCTTCTTGGCACTTTTTTCAGGTATTGCTTTCAAGAATTTATGTGAAAGACTTTTATGATTACTTTTACTTATAAAAAAAAAGGGAAAAAAATCACATTTATTTTTATCCATCAAGGATTTTAGTAAAATATTAGCTTATTACTATAATTGATGATAACTAATTACAACAAAAATAATTCTGTGACAAAGCATATTTATAAATTTATATAAAGTTTCACATAATTATTTTATACAGCATATTCTTTGGTAAATAACATATTGCAGAAGATATGTTATTGGGATGCATTTCAGAAGTATAGAAAGTACCAAATGACCGATAAGGAAAGATAAATACACAATCCCTAGATTAAAAATAATTAAATTGTTTGTTGCATAAATAATTCAAACAGTCATAATGTATATTTTGTATTGTAAATAATATAGAGGTGTAATAGATACTTTTATCACAACCAATTTAGTACGAATTTGATTTATATATGAAACATTTTGAGCTAAAATAAGTATATTTCACTCGGTGCACATTTTAAAGTTGTTTACCATGATCTGAAATGGACAACCAAGATTCATTATTCTTAAAATCAGTGCCCCATTCTGAACTATGATACTTGCAGTTATAGATGTATTTTATGCATGGAAAAAAAAGTATTGTTTTTATTCAACTGGTTTAAAATGTAATAAAAATACAGCACATTTTCTTTGGCCTGAAAGCATTAGAAATGGATGCCAAAAATTGATATGACACAATTCAGTGGATTTTTTTGAGTTTAAGAATCAATTTTTAGCATTCTTAAGATTTATAATTTTTTAATGAGGTAATAGTACCAAATGTTTAAGCATGTTTTACATGAATTTACTTTAATGTTCAATTAATAATACTTTTTTTTTTCTTTTTGCTCTTATTTGGCACTATTTATTATTTCATTTAGTTCAGCTTTAGTCTTGAAAAGTGACAACTAATAGTTCATTTTTCTGTTAACTTCATGCTCTAGGATTGTTGTATTTGATGCAAAAAAATTGATTGTTGCTGTGCTAACAGAAAAATGACAGTAGTACTATATCTTTAAAGTATATGGCTAGAAAGAAGCATCATTTTAATATCTTCTTGATGGACATTTTCAATAAAATTTAACTTATTTTCATATTTTCTCTAGTTTTTGTTCTGTTCCTTTTCTCCATGATTTTCATAGTTCATTGATTTAAATCATAAATTTTACTATAGTGTAATATATTATTAAAAAAAAAATCTTCCCAAGAAAATCCTACATTTATCCACTAACCCAAACCATTTCTATAAGCTTAATTTCCCATATTTATTTAATCTTAAAATTGTTTTTTTAAGGTGACACTGGTGAAATCAAACTTGAAGTGAGAGAACAAATCAATGCAAAAGTTGCTGAATGGCGAGAAGAAGGCAAAGCTCAAATCATTCCAGGTGTTTTGTTCATTGATGAAGTACATATGTTGGACATTGAATGTTTTTCATATCTTAACAGAGCTCTTGAAAGCGACCTAGCTCCTATTTTGATTATGGCATCTAACAGAGGAATTACCAAAATTAGAGGAACAAACCATACAAGTCCTCATGGTATTCCATTAGATTTATTGGATAGATCTGTTATAATCAGCACTAGTCCTTATGATGAAGATGAAACGAAAAAAATTTTAAAAATAAGGTATGTATATTTGTTTTTAAAGATTCAGGTAAAAATGTGTTTAGTTTTTCAGTGGTGAACATTTTAATTCTCAGTTTTGGGACTGGTTTTGCTGTATTATAAATAATTGAGTTTATGAAAATTTGCATTATTCTAATAACGGTAATTATTCAGTAAAAATAAAATCTTCAAAAATACTATCTTACCAATTTTAGTATAAAACTTTAAAAAAATTAATAATTTACCTTGAAATCATTAATTATAAAGCTTTGCTTGCTATAATTTGTTTTATAACAGAACAACTGTATTCTATGACATTATAAGCAAAGAATAATTATATTAAACTTCATGAAAGGTTGAGCACTAAAAGTAATCAGAAGTATCAAAATAATAACAATATTAATAGTTTTTCACTTTTGATGTATCAAATGACTAATAAAATGAAAAATACTTGTTAGTTTCCAAAGTGACCTTGTGTAGTTTTATTTCTTCCTATTATTATTTCAATTGTTTATGCTTTTGGTATTTTTATTTACTATTTTTAATACTCAATAAGCAAAATGGTAATACATGAAGCATATTTAATTTAGTTTTATGTAAAGATAATTTCCTTATGGATTGATTGTAATGGAAAATTTAAATACCTGCGTAAACTTTCTTCATTGCAAATGAAACTTCATATTAGTATTCTGTAAAAATTTAAATACTGTTTTTGTAATTTGTCAAAATTATGACATCAGTTTCAAAACGAAGTATTAATCTATTTCTCTACTGATAATATAAAGTACAAGTACATTTAAATTACAGCAACCCCTTTTCCTTTTTAAGTATGGTTTTATAAAAGACATATTAAAATAAATACAAAATATAATATGAATTAAAGTAATGAATACATTTGATGCCTTTTGTAGGTGTGAGGAAGAAGATGTTGAAATGAGTGATGATGCTTTACTAGTGCTTACAAAAATTGGTGTTGAAACTTCTCTGCGATATGCCATTCAACTTATCACTGCTGCAAGTTTAGTGTGTCAAAAGAGAAAGGTAATTTTTTCTAATGTTATTCTAATTGGAAAAGAAGGTAATCTTGAGGTTACTTTGTTTTTAATGCTGTGCTTTTTTGTTAGGGTACTGAAGTTACCATAGCTGATGTTAAAAGAGTTTACACATTATTCCTGGATGAAGCTAGATCCAGTCAGTTTTTGAATGAATATCAAAGTGACTTTATGTTTAATGAGCTTGGTACGTATTTTTCAATATTATTATAGGGAATAAATTTTTCTTTTATATTTCATAAAATTTGAAAAATTCAAGTACCACATAAACTTCTTCTTAAGATGTCTCAGTATTGATAAAAATTGCTTTAATAGAGATATTTATAGTGAACATAAAATATAATAGCATGGTTTTTTTTTTTTAAAGTACTTGGAATCTTAACTTTTTTTTTTGTAAAATATAGAATCTTGTAAATATTGTTTAGGCTGTAAACTGTTCTGTTAGGCTTACTTAACTCTTTGACAACTAATAAGACATTATGGCCTATCCATTATCAAAAGGTTAAGAAATAAAACATTCTCAGTTTTACTAGAAGAGAGGGGTGGGGTGACTGTTTTTTCACATATGATAAGAACTCGCATTCTTATGTTCATACCAGGTGAAAATTTTCTTCCTCTTGTAAATTCAAGTTAGAAATGTTGCTTATTAAGCAGTGATTTTTGCTTGTAAAGAGTGAAATAATTACTTGATGCATATTTTTATATGCATTACCTAAACGCATATAGATTTAATTTTTTTTGCAGCCAAACAGACTTTTTCATATTTTTAAATCTTGTAACTTATATCTTCAGACAGCTTTAATAATATGGCATACTTTTTCTTTTTCAGAAGCCGATAAAGAAACAAAAGCAATGGACACATCTTAACTTGATTTAAAAGAAATTAGATACTTCACTTTTCATATCATTTGTAACTGTAAACTTAGTTCAAAATAAATTCACCTTTTTGTTTTATATACACATTTTCTGAGGTTAAATTTAATTTGATAATTAAGCTTTGAGCATGAACTTAAAATTATTTGAAAGATATGCAGCAAACTCATGATAATAAGAATTTCAATTTGCTGAAGTATTTACACTCAACATTTCTGATATATGCATCTTATCGATTAATAAGCTCTAAAATGAATACTTATCTAAATAAAATAGATGTTATTTGATCTCTAAAGTATGAATATTCGTTTCACAGTTTTCTGTATTTTATTATACTACAATATTTAGCAGACATAACTCTTGAGATTACATCTTCAAGATTTATTAAATTCGTAGTAAAATTTCAAAAGACATTTAAGTTCCTCAGATTCAGATAGAAGAGACTGCTTGAGCTGTTTGTGTTGAACTTGAGCTTTTAAATTCAGTCTGAGGAAGGGAAAGAAAAGAATGTATAATTATTTATATATGAAAATTAGTTAAAAAAAATATTCTATTTATACAGCTAAATAAATTTAATGTAAATCTATAAAACTAGATCTAATTCTAAGAAAATGTTAGAATCTGAAACTATAGTTAAATCCTAAAACTAAAAAGTAGATAATTACCTGAATTCTTCCATTAATCTAAGTATTTCATCTACATCTGAATTGTTCAATCCAAATTGCAAAAATTGGTTCCAATATGCGATTTCAGATGTCTTTACAGGTTCTCGAGTTTTATTAACCCCACAACTTTGAAACAAAAAACATCAAAGTGTATAATGACAAAAATTAAGCACTTTTGTATATCATGGATACATAAACTTTCATATTTACACAATGTTTGGTATTTTAAAATAAATTATGTCTTTTAGTTTTGAAAAAAAAAAAATCAGTACCAAGGTATTAAGTTAAATTTTATAAATTTAATAATAAAAATCTGATTTGTTTCAATATTTTTTTTAATTAACAAATTGTCAGTTGATTTGGATTTTTGATTACATCTTTTTTTTATGAGGTATGAAATGGTTAAAAATTGTTTGAAAGAGTGTGCAAAGAGAGTTTTAATGTGTTAATTTCTATAGCTAGGGATAGTTTTTTGTAATTTACCAACATTCTTTCAACATTTACCGTGTTTACTACTTTCATTCTCTCTAAAATAAATAAATAAAGATACTAAAAGTAGAGTGAAAATGCCTAAGTCATTACAAGTTTACTTTCAAAAATATATATTAAAATCAAGACACAAAACATTTGACATAAAATAAGCAATGGAATGGAAAAAAATGGGAGAAGGGGGTATGCTATCTACATCTAATAAACTATAGTCGGGTTCATGTATTGCTAACTATTTAAGTTATTACTTATTAACTATTATTCAACTTATTAAGGAATTATAGATTTTTAGCATATCTTCAAGTCAAAGAATTCAAATATTTTTGAGTCATTTTAAAATTTACTTTTTAACATTTTTCAGATTTTTAGAGAAAATCATTATTTTAAAGAGTATAATAATTTCAAAAAATTGAAGCTACATAAATTTGAATGTATGGGAATGTGTAGCTTTTATTCATTTTAGTAAAGGGACATTCAATTGGGAAAAATATGCAAATTCTTAGTTTTGCTGTAGCTAGATTCCATTCACTTAGAAATATATTTATTAAGTAGCATAAATGAATTACAACTTACAAAACAGAATTTCTCCATGGTTTCTCAAGTATATAATTATAAAATAAGTTTTCTTCGTTTAATATTCTGGATTGTAAAGTACTTGCTCTTTCTTGGTAATCCCTCAGCACTTTTCTATAGCAAGAACAAGCAGCATTTCTAGCACAACTGAAATAAAATCTTGTGAATGAATATTCACTTCCTATCAACTGTATAATAATATCTAGACGGTTTCAAAATAATTTTTGTACATCTGGGGCTAATTAAAAATATCCACAAAAATTACATTATTATTTCCATTAATATGTTAAATTAAGATCCTCTCTCTTTGCTTTCCAAATTTTAGCATGAAGGAAAACTGAATTTGATTTTTTAGAGCAAAAATTGTAACAAAAATATTAACATGTCTAATCTAATAAATTTCTATGAAACAATGTTGAAATTTAAACTAATTTATACTCGGAACATTTTTGATTCTTTTGTTTAAAATTTATTATGTGCTGATTTAGAATGGTAGTTAATTTTCTACCAGATTTGCCTGTGCTTCAAAATTTAAAGACATCTAGTACTTTATAGAACTACTGAAGTCCTTTAAGTCTTCCATTCCTTCCTTATTCATTGATTTCTACTAAATGGACAATTCACTTACAATTAAACAGAAAATATACCTGAAATAGCTAAGAAAATTTCTACCCATTTTCAAAGAAATCGATGTTTTTGCTTAAAAATGTAAATTTTGGGGGCATTTAGAATAATAACTAATCCCTCATGATTATTAATTACAATAATTAATTGTCATATCATGATTAACAGTAAAGGTCAAAATTTTTTTACTTTAAATGGCTTAAAAAATTGTTTTAATGAAAACCAAGCTGGTTTTCTGATTTGGTAAGAAATAAGAATCTATACTATTTATCTATTATTATTATTATTTTAGAAATCAGTAATTTTACTTGAGATTTAAACTTACAATTCCAAGTCACTGACAAATTTACTTAAAGCTCCAAGAAAATCCAGGCCCTACACAAAATAGCTATTTAATAATTAAAATATATTAAATAATATTTTTGCTCTTATAATTTTGAAAGGAGGAAGGAAATCAAAAGAGCTGAATATAAAAATGGAATAAGTTGACTGGGTGGATAAGAAAATCTATGATACATTAAATTGTTGTTTTTAGTTCCATAATTAAAGATTTATTACAATATAATATGTGCAGAATACACAAAATTAAAATAAATGAAATATTAAATACATAAATAAAATCTTGCATACCATAAAGTGCCAGTTCATATATATTCTGCTTTTAAGTGCTGTGCATAAAATTCAACTAAAAAAAAAAGAGTGAATAGAGAGATATAGAAATATTTTCACCATAAATTAAAATCATTCACTTAATAGGATTTAATAAAATATTTATAATAACAATACCTTGCATCTAATTTCAGAGTATTTTGATCCTTGAATTTTGCCTCTTCTTTCATTTTAGATTCCTTCTTTATTAAATCATCTAGTGTTTTCAATTCTCTAACAAGTCTGTCTCTTTTATCTCGGAGTATGATGCATTTCCTCTTCATTTTTGCAACAACTGGCATATTTTGATTATAATTTTCTTTCAAGTAGAATATTTCCTGCTCAAAATTTTGTTTCGTCAAAATGTAGCTTAATTTTTCTTTTTCCAGTTCATTCCTTAATTTCTAAATAAATAAAAACCAGAGGATAGTTGATAAATTATAGTTTGAATTAAAAAAAAATTACAAGAAATGATTCTAAAGTAATGCAATGATACCTTGTTACTTTGAAAATTTGACAAACAGTAGAAAGTGTAAATCTTATGTTTGCTGAATACTATATTTCTAAGTCGATTATAATGATAATCAAGTAATTTTATTATAATACAAATCTAGACAATTATTCTACTTTTATTTAGCTTTGTGAAATTAACCTTAATTGCAGCAATTGAGATAGGAGAAACTTCAAGAAAATTCAATTTGAAATGTTAAAGGAAACCCTACCTCATCTTTATACACTTTGGAAACAATTACTATTTAAATGAATTGTTAATCACTTATTTTCCATTTTTTTTATCAGCAATTTATTACGGTTTCTTTAAAAACATATTTCCTGCTCCTTGTCTAGAAATTCCTATTCTTTGTATTAATA
The DNA here is from genome assembly GCA_026543865.1 of Argiope aurantia. Taxonomy (NCBI): domain Eukaryota; kingdom Metazoa; phylum Arthropoda; class Arachnida; order Araneae; family Araneidae; genus Argiope; species Argiope aurantia. Next base: position 278,810 of record JAPMOR010096039.1, on the reverse strand, counting down.
TTCTATTGGTCTGAAAAAAGTTCTTATCACCTTCTCTACAATGAACAATTCAAGAAACACCACCTAACAAGTTTTTTCATCTTATATATAATTATAATCCATTAAAAAAAGAGTGTATATTGAAAAGTGTAGAAGCTCGAAAATGGATAATGCCACTTTATTTCGTAAGAAAGCACAGGTATAAAACACAGCCGAAGCATACAAGAAAATAACACATCAATATTAAACCTCCACATCAGCACAAAGCATTCAGAGTGAAATCACTGGAGATCAACATTTCAAAAAGATAAAAGATCAAGACACCAAAAGATTTATTCAACTGCTTCTCATGTGCACATCTCTGCTTATATAGCTCTAGTGACAGGGCATTGGAAGATCTTCTATCTTAGCCTTTCATACAGATATCACCAAAATTCCTGTACATTCGAAAACCTTCAATTTTGATGCTAAATGATTGCCAAGTTCGAAGGTCAATGATCTAGCATCTATTAGAGATTGTAATAATATAGATGTTTCTTGGGATAAAGCTCATGTCATATTAATTTATTTCTTCTAGAACTGGTGTACAACTGATCTGAAATTTTTTCTGTCTAATCTCATAAAAAAAAGATCATTATACTGGTCTACAACTGAAGAGTTTATTTTTTAAGAATTTTATAATAAAACATTGTATAACATTATAATAATTGTATCAACTCTTAGTGATATCTTAAATTTACATGAAATGATAAATAATGTATCATTATTACCAATAAGATATATATATGCCAAATATCTTCTAAATGCATTTAAATGTAATTCATATATTTAATTAAAAAGTTAACACAAGTAGTCAGTATTTTGTGCGTACTAATTTGTATTTAAAGTATAAAGTATTTCATTTTTTCCTATAACTTTAAGATGTATACATTTCCTATATATGTTATTTATTGGTGATAAAGTTGTTTATAGCTTTCAACATCCTTAAGTTTGAGTTATCACAGATAACAACATTAAAATCATAATTTTTTCACAGAATGTCGAATTGATGATACCTGCAGTCTGATTTACAATCAATTTTGTTAAACATGCTTAATTTGCTGTAGTTTCATTCTAAAAATACAACTGACCAGATAAAAAAAATCAAATATATAATAATAATAAAAGATATCAAAAATTTACTCACACAAACTTCAGATAATAAACTTCTTCTTAGTTTAAAAGTTTCTGTCTGGTCGACAAGAAATGCATCTTCAAGTTGCTGTAAAGTTAACATTTCAGATGGTTTCTTCCACAAATAAGAATCAAAAGGCTAGGGAGAAAAAAGATGAAGTTGTTGGGATATTATAATTATTTAACAGATTTTTTAAAGAAAAATATAAATAAGCAAATAAATAAATCATAATCATCATCACTTTTCAAGAAATTTTGAGCAGTTCAATAAACCTGAACATTTGAGGAAAGGGAAAAAAAAAAAAAAAAAAAAACATTAACCATAGAAAGAAGTTTTAGTAAAATGTACCCAATCAATTTGTGGAAAAAGTGAAAGATTAATTTCACAGGTAAATGGAAAATGTGAAAATTCTGTTATTTTTAATTAGCACTGTTTAAAAAATTGATAAACTGAAAGTACACTTTACACTGGCTGATTGTGAAGTAATTTTCTTTACAGTTTGATAATATCTCCAATTAATTTAACACAAAATAATAAACATTCAACTGTATATTATATAAAACTTGAACAAAATCTTGAATTGCAGCAAGGTTTCTATTGAAAAACACATACACAGAGTAAATTTAGAAGCAACATTTTTAACTTACTTTATCTGCCTCAGTATTTCGAAAAAACATCTCATTATTTTTTCCGAAAGTATCCAATACACATTTTGAATGCTTCACTATTTCTGTCTGAAAAAAAAATTAATATTTAATAAATAAAGAGTCAAAAGTGCTGCAAAAACTTAAAATATTAATTAAATTTATTAATTAAACTTATTAAAACATTTTGGCAACATAGAAACAATATTTTGATTAAAATGAAGTTATCCATTTAAGCAACATCAATTTTATTCCTTTATTTTATGCTAGTTTATCATGATGTATATAGTTTTAATGAAATATTGTACCTATTTTTCAACTTCATATTTTAAATGAACACCATTTCTCCCCACCCTCCCCCTTAAATTCAAGTTAAGACTTTGACTCTTAAGAATTTAGGAAGAGAAACCACAGAAAATGTTGCAGAATCCAGCAGCTAGTAAATTCTGAGTACTACAGCCAAGTGGAAGCTGCTTTAGAATTAAATTAAAATCATTTCAGTCACAAGCCAAGCCGAATGGTGCAGCTTGGCAAAACACACACAACACTATTACTCTGTAAAAAAGTAAACCAATTATTTTGTAGAAATAGGAATTTAATGTCATAACAATATGTCCAGACCCTACTATTCATTTTTGTCCTGTAAGAATAAATGTTTTCATTTCCTATCATTTTTTATAACTATAAAATATTTATTAGATTGTATTTTGGACTATCATCTAATTTTACTTATCACGGTAATTGCACCTACCGAATTCCATAGATAATAGGAAGTTTATTATTTTATTATCTAACAGTAAATTCTGTTTGACTTGATATTTATTTATAATAATGTAAAATTTCTTTTTATGTTATTGTTAAGAAAATTTTCATTGCTTTTAAAATATTTTTACATATATAATAACTTATAACAGAAAAAAAAATGGATATTAAAGGGCAGCAAAAAAGAAATTCACTCTTATGGAACATATCTCTTCTTTTCCAACTCTGTTTAATTCTGAAATCAATGTCTCAATCCTTTTCCTTATTTCTTCTTGCTGCATGCTCTGGTACTCAATTTTCTGTCTGTATTTGGCACTTTTGTCATTTAAATCCTGCAAATGATTGTTGAAATGTATTATGAATTTAACATCACCTTTAAGATGCTTATTAAGAAGAGTAATATCAACTATTAATAATTAGAAGGAAAATTATGATTTCTGTAATCACAGACAACTAAAACTGATAGAGAATGGAAAGTTATTTGAATTACTAATTTGTCATTATGACCATCTGATAGAAATATGTATATTCAAATATACATAATTTACCTTTAAATATCAGAAATCTATATTTTATATAATAAAATTTATGTTCAAAATAAACATTTAATTAATTAAGATTTTTACAACCCTAAGATGTTTAGAAACTCCCATTATTGCATTCAGAGGCGATATGATTTCTTATGTCTTTCTAAGCACTGTTAACTTGTCCTAACTATAATGTTACCATTCCTTTCTGCATTCAGAATAAATTAAGAAAAAAATAACTTTTTACAGCGATAATTAAGTTATATACAAAAAATAAAAAGTTATTTAATTTACAAATTTTAAAAAATATATTCCATAAGATTTTACAGACTGATAATAATAATGAATTTTGATGTATTAATATAATTCAAATAATTCAATAAATATTTTTTTCCTTTTTTTTTCTTTTGTAACCTATATGCATGTTTTAAAGTTTCAGCCTAAAAATAACAGGTTCTTCATAAGCCATTCAATATAAACCAATGTACTTGAAATAGTTATAAAAAAAGTATTAATATTTATTAAAAAATTTATTTGAATTTTAGAGCAAACATACAAAGAAGACTTAACAGAAAAAAATAATAATAAGAATGAAATAAAAATTGCTTAACCCGTTTTCGCCCAGCGTCATATTTATAGGACAGTTCATTTTCACCATTATAAATAAAGCTATTCAACGTTTTGCCTATTCTGTTTCTAACGCCTGAAGAGTAATGGTTTCACCCTACTTAAACCATTTTGGACCGGATGGAAGCATTTTTCAGCCAGCTTCAGACACATAAACTTAGCTATTTTCATGATTTTTTCTTGCTGAATTTCATTGTAATCGTACGAAAAGATTTTAAAGGTAAGTTTAAATATTTTTCCAGAATTTATATTTCAGATATTCTATTAACATATATCTTATAATGTTTTAAAATTATTCTTACTTTTATTAGTTTTAATTACAAATTTAAACTACTGTCCTAAAAATAGGATGCTGGGCAGATTCATTAAATTTTCTGATATTTAGTTTATTTCATAGGTGCTCAAGATGTCGCGGAAAAAAGTTTTTAAAACTGCCGAGGAAGCTGTACAATATCTATTTTTGGAAGAATTAGAGTCCGAAATTATTGCTTTTCCACCTAAAGTAGAGGAATTAACAGATGAAGAAGGTTTTGATGACACTGCAACTCTGGTATAAGATGTGGGCATTATGTGGGAACAATGGCTACTGCTATAATTTTGATTTGTATTGTGGCAAGGAAGTTGTCGATAATGCTTCTACCGTGGTTCTTTCAAAAGAACCCTTGGGAACTCGAGTTGTAAAAAAAATTGCTTCAGCCAGTTACTGATCCCAAGAGTCATATAGTTTATTTTGATAATTTTTTTATTCCTATAATTTGTTAGTTGACCTAAGAAAGAGTGAATTTCGAGCAACAGGAACAATAAGAAGTGATGGAATACAACATTGTCCCCTTGAAATTGATTCTACTTTCAAAAAGACTAGCCGTAGTCTACATGATTTCTACTTTGAAGTGAAAAATAAAATTACTGCAGTAAAATGGAATAACAAATGCGTTACACTTGCAACAAATTTTGACATAATTGAGCCACTAACATCTGTTTCAAGGCGTGTAAAAGGAAAAGCTGAAAAAAATAGAATCGAACAGTCATGTCTCGTAAACAATCATAACAAAAACATGGGTGGTGTAGATTCTCATGATTGGCTTATAGAGAAACATACCATAAAAATCCGTAAAAAAAAATGGTATTGGCCAATTTTTACCCGAATTGTAGACATACCTGCGTTATTTACAACATGGTACATGCAGAGAAAAAGAGTATCAAAGAAATAAGGAGACATATTGCACTAGCCTATCTAAAAAAGGCAACACAGGACAAAAACAAATCGGTAGATTAAGTTATACAATTTCATCTCGAGTGAAGGAAATAGACACTATTAGACGTGATGGTGTTGGCCATATAATTGGTAAAAGAACAAAACAAAGACGATGTCAAATGCAAAATTGTTCAGGAAAACCTCTTACATTTTGAATGAAATGTAATGTAACTCTAAGTACAAAATGTTTTCCAAATTACCATAAATAGTGTGAATATGTTTAAACTTAATAAAAAATTTCAAATTTCTTTGTGTTTCATTTTATTTTGCATTAAATATTAAAATTCAATTGTTTGGGAACAGAAACGTAATCAAGTAACTAAAAACAAAGGAGAAGCTCTAAAGTGTTCAAAAACTTCCATATCTGCCCAGCGTCCTATTTATAAGACAGTAATTATTTTGGATCCTAAATTAATGGTGTGGAGTTTAATTGCATATTATATTTAATGTAAGTGTTTAGAACATAATTTTAAAAGTTTTTAACAAAATTTCAATTTTAAAATAAATTGGGCATTAACAGGTTAAATACGGAATTGTTAAATAATGAATAGTTTAACTGTTTAAATTTGAATAATGAATATTATATGATTGAATATGATCTTAATAGAGAAACTCCTTTTCTCAAAAATACTTCAAAAAACAAAGCAATAAAACAAATACTATTTCACTTACATCATTTAACTGCAAAATAATATCATCATACTCCTTGAGAACTGACTGAGCCTCTTTTTTCTGTTCTTCAAGTATCTAGAATAAAAACAAAATTTTGATTTAAAAATTTTTAATTTTAAATAATTTTCAAATATAATCAGAAAATGTAAATATGCACATAAAGAAGAATATTATCATTAACTGTACAGATAAATAAGAAACAACATGAAGCTACAATTTAAAAAATTGAAATGAATTATTAATATGATGAATGTTAAGTACATGAAACTAAATAGAATAACATTACATGTTCAGAAGTGATAAATCGATAGTAAAAAAAGTTAATTTTAGGTATATTAAGCATTAGATTCCACTTTTTAACAAATAAAAATAAAACGTAAAAAAAATCTTATGAATTTTTTTTTTTTCTATTTATAACTAGAGATTTTGCTAAACTGATTTATAATAAAGGCAAAACACATCCGACAAATAATTATTTTAAAAAACATACTTTATTTATTTATTTTTTAAACAGATAATTAAGTTAGTTTAAATAAATTGAAAATTAATCAACTAAATGAAGGAACTGAAATGTTTTACTTGGCAAAACTTAAAAAAATCAATAAGCAAAAATACTATAAAAATTGCTTAGTGGATACTTGAAAACCTCAAAAAACTGTTTATTAAATACACATTTAAAAATACATTAAAAGCCTCAATAAAACTGCTTATTAAATACACATTTAAAAATACATTAATGGAAAAAATATTATTTACCTGATATAAATGACGAGGAAACTGTTTTTGTTCCATAACATTTGACAAAATCTGTAAATAAAGTAAATCTAAAATTTTACATAAAATTGTAATTAATAAAATGATTAAAACACAAAGATATAATAAAAGAATAAAAACTTCATACATATCTGAAAATATATAACATAAATTTTATACATAAATAAAAATATGGTGCAACACAAGATTGAAATGCCAGCTAGTTGCACAAAAAATTTTAGAATTAAAAACATCTCAAACTGCAGCTAGGCAGTGTATAAAAATATCTAAAAAAATTGAAATATCTGAACAGGATATAATTTTTAAAAATCAGTAATTGGTATTCTGTATGAGTATATTTAAATTGAAGAGTGCTTACTTTCATGAAGCTGTTTTCTCATAAAAAAAAATTACAGGATATATAACTCATAACTTTATATATCCTGTAACTGATTATAACAAAGACAAAATTATGTATACATTTTCATTATTATTATTACTTTTACTTATAAAAAAAAGATTAAATTACAAATTTTCAATATATTCCATAAAACATTTTCTTATCACATGGTTACTTTTTTACACATGCCATGCTAGATATGAAATAAACTTTATAACAAACTCATATAAAGTAAAACACAAGAAAAAATGAGTTAATGTTTTTAGTTAAAAATATAAAATATTTAGTTTAACAAATTTATTACACTTAGTGCTTACAAGTACTTATTTTGTAGTGTTTTATTTCCGAGATAGCTTATTAAAAAAGTATCATTTCCAAACAATAATAAAAATTTAGACAGATATTTAGAAATTTAGGACAAAAAAAAAAAAAAAAAAAAAACCCAAACAAACAGATTAAATAATTAAATGACTTTAATTTTGAACTAGCTAAGTTTGGACATATTCAGTTGCTTTTATTTATTTATTTTTAATTTGCCAGGTCATTATTTACCTCATAAATTCTTTTAAAATTACTTATAAAAATTATGGAACTGAAAGGACACTAGATTGAACTAACCAATTTATGTGCAATATATATTTCTTTAATATAAATATAAACTTTCAGTTTAAATCAAATATGCCAAGAATTAATATATTATATCTATGCTAAAGAAGTTTTTCAATAATGTTTCTTACTTCCTCGAATTTCCTTCCGGTTTCATTAGCTTTTCCATGCATTTCTTCCATATTACTGAAAACATGCAATGCTGTAACTTCTCCTTCGCCATTGGAAATTGTTGTATTTAATGTATGTTGCAGTCCTTCTCTATAAAGTTTCTGTACCTAAAATATGAAAAAAAAAAAAAAAAAAAAATGAAATTCTAGACTTACACATACAAGGTGACCAGAGGTAAGCACCCCAAAAACGATCTGTAATATCTCGAAAGCCATAGTACATAAATTGCTCAAACCTTGGGAATAAGCAATAGTAACAACCAAATTTAGAATATATATCTTTTTTCTGTAATTGGAATAAAACATATTTATCCACTAATTTTTTTGTCATTTCATTTTACTTTTAATGTACTTTTTTCTGGTCACCCTGTATCATTATGGTATATCTCATTTTGGCAAACAACTAAAAACAAAATATTTCTTAAAATCCATAATTAATTATAATTAATAGTACACACTTTTTTCCTTGGCTTGAATTCAGTTATGAACTAAACATAAATACTGGTGTGAAATAAATTTTTTTTATTTATGTGACATATCCAAAATTTACACAAAATTTTCAAAGTACAGCAATATTCCGATTTTAAATTTCCACCTTGACATTTTTTCATCTGAACATATTTCCAAACATTATTATCAATGTAAATGGTTTCCTATATTTTATATATTACCCTAGTTTATACTACTATTTCTCTCAGCCCTTGAAAAATGTAAAAAAAAAAAAAAAAAAAAAAGAATATAACTGTATTGCAATTTAACTCCAAAATATTTGTTAGACAGAAAAGAAAGAGGTAGCATTTAAAAAAAATGGAAGCTTATTTTCATTATGACTGCAGTAATGCAGAATTAGCAAATTTAGCTGCAATGTTAGTAAAGAAAAAATAAATACTTGTACATTAATTACCTACCATTGGCAAACATAATTAAATTTTAGATACAAAAGAATCTAACAATATGCAATTTTTAAGCAATTAATTACTAGTATATATTTAATAGTCAAGTAAGTGTTCAAAAATATATAAAAATGATTTTGACTTTTTAATGATTATTAAAAAAAAAACTCATGAAATAGATTGTTTGTGTAATTTTCATTTCTTTTATCATAATTTCAGTTAAATTCAATATTACTAATTTTAAGTAATTTCATATAAAAAAAAAATAATGGATTCTAACAAAACAATTTTAGTATCAATTTTTTAAATTCAGTTTTCACTTTCAAACAAATTTATTCTCAATGCTTGATTTAAATAATTGAATTACTAATGAAGAAAAAAATCACAAAACTAGTTTAAAATTAATAAAAAAAATAATGATAAACTAAAAAAATTAATGGTAAAAATATTAATAAAGGAAATATATATATATAAATAAGTTATAGTTTATTCTGTCTTATTTCTAACGATTTTAAATTAAAATAAAACATGAAATAAAAAAACTATAAATTAAGAAACATGGATTTCATATCTTATTATGTATATGAATAAGATACCAATCTATATTCCCATGATACAATAAATTAACCATGCATTAGAAATATTGTAATAAATAATTGAACGTTAACAGCTTGAAACATACTTTTAAACAGGAACTATTTAGAAATAGAAAATAAAACACAGAATTTGGATAAATTAGGATTATCTATTTGCAGTCGCTTTGATCTTTGAATGGGTACAATGTTATCTATTGAAATAAAATATATTCCACGATATGGTCATAAAAATTTGATAATTTTTCTTTTAGAACTAAAATAATTAATTTTAATGTGAGTGTATATGGGTCATCTATAAGAAATATTCAATTGTAATGCATTAAAAACAACTAGTAGATGCAAACTGCATGCGTTTCTATCAAATATTGCAAATAATAGAGGATTATTTCTGTATTTTATTTTCTACGATCGTGAAGATACATTTTCAAATGTAATTTAATACTTAGTAAGAATCTTTTTTATATCAAACACTTTAAAATTAAAAAAAAAAAGTCTTACTTTCATGTTTCGTTCTTTTAATATTTTATTTAATCCCGTGTTATTGTTCTCCATTATTTTTGTTGATTATGAGACTTCTATGCACAATAATGATAATTGTTCGGCACCCAGATAAAGCATGAATTAAAAATGTTCTATAAGGAATTTTGGCTACGATGGCATGTCAGGCAAAAAAACAGATACTGGCATTTCTCTACAATCAACACCAAGCACATCTCCATTCCAACGTGCATCATAAATTAATAAACTGCGCATAAAGTTTGCGCAGTGGTATGAGCATTTAATGGGATCTTACTCATTGTTGCCCTTGGCGATCAGTTAGTTAGCAGATAATACTGCTTGTACTAAATTTCACTTAAAACATTTAGCTTCAACTTCATGTCCATGATCTCGTCACATTAACAGACATTAAATTTTTATTGTTATTTTAATTGTCATTTATACATTCTGTTCACTGTCCGCATCTCCTTTCCGCATGCTCCTTTCTAATGGAGATCTGTTAGTGACGGCGCTGTTAAAAATATGAATGTGCAAATCATCTGCCTTCTAAATTTTGCAATATTGTAATATTTCCTTTTTTTTTATTTGTTTCGTAAACTATACAGATATTGAACTGAATCGTTTTTTTTTTCGCTTTCAGCAATGAAAAAAAATTTCGTGATTAATTATTGAGGAAATAATGAAAAACAGTTTGGTTTTCAGGCAACAATACTGTAGGAAATTGAGAGAAAAAAATATTAAAAAAATTACCAAAATTGAGGAAAAATTTGTCCTACTATAAAGTTGGTTTAAAGTTTAATTAAATATTGTTTAATAAATTTAATTAATTAATCAATTTAATAAAATAAAATAATTTTATTAAAAGTTAGTTAAATTTCGGAACGGTGTAACATTTATTTTTGTAGAGTAATATTTTCGGAATATATCGCGGGGAAAAAATGGCTTAATCTTCAATTAAAAAAAAAATTAAAATTTTAAAAAAGTTCCTCTGAGGTGCACATTTCCACCTTACAATGTACATATGGACCAAATTTGGTAATCGTAGGTTAAACAGTCTGGCCTGTAGATCACAATACAGACACACACGGCACGTATACTATTCCTTATTATTAGTAGAGATAGAGATGCAAAAAGAGATAGGCAGATAGAATTGATTCATAAACATGATAAACGTAGTAATTTTTAAAAATTATTTTGACATCTAAAATTACTCCATTATATTATTACTCCAATTATATTTAATTGCAGTTCAATCATTACAAAATAATCATGCATTTTTTGTTAGTTCTTAAATTTAATCTATTGATCACTATCTCTAGTAATAATAACGACGAATGTGTGCATGTGTTGGTTCTCTATTGACTAGACTGTTGACTTCTCTATTGATTGACCTAAAGCTCCCAAACTTGGCTTATGCATACTTTGTAAGATAAATATGTTTACCTCGTAGCGATTTTTTTTGAAATCTTAATAAGAATTTTAATTATTAAAAATTAAGTAAAATGTTGACGGTTTTTTTTTTCCGAAAATAATATAGAACAATGCTGATTCGAATATCATCTTAAATTTAAAAAAAAACAACAACATGTAACAAACAACAGAGTCATTGTTAAATATTTAATTGAAAGCTTTAGCTACTTATTTGCAGAGAACCAACTGGTTGCGAAAGGCGATTAGTTTGTTATATTTAGAATCATTTGCTTTCGCTAGATTATTAAAATTTTTCTTAAATAAAAGCAACATTTTTTAATTAAAAATATTTTTAGTTAGTTTTCTAATATTATTCATTAAACAACTTGACAGTTTAGAAAACTTTCTAGTTAAAGTCGAGATTAAAGAACACAATACACGCATATGAAGATTTTGAAAGTTCTTTACATATTTCTACGGTTCATTTGAAAATTATGTGTCGTAATTTCATAGTACCAAGTAGGGCAATGATTTTTTTTTCAACACTATGGCAATCTGGATGAGAATAATTACTTTTTTCTTTATAGTCCATGAATTTTGAGTGAAAAGCATACAATGATATGAGTAAGATGTCAGTTAAGTTCCAATAAGATTTAGTAGTACTGTATTATAAAGTGCATCATTAATTATTTGTTTAGATAGAATCTTTGTAAATAAACTTATTTCGTTTAAGAATATCAAAATTCTTGAGTTATGATAATATCATAGCATTTTTTTTGGTAGAGAGTTTTGTTTCGGGTTAACAAAATAATAAATCTATATTTCAAGAATACAAAAAGTATCAATTGAAACCTTGTTTTGTCCTTCACTCTTTTTTAAATTATCTGGTTAGGTTTTTTTTTTTTTTTTTTTTTTCTGAAAGTAACTTCCGTTTTATTTCAAATAAGTTTGCTTTAGATAATTATGACTTCGACCCATTGTTCTGTTTCTGCTTCTTCCCGGGTATCCTCTAGATAAATATAATTCGTCTCAATGAATAAGTAATTTGTAAAACCTGCTGAAAAAGAAAAGTTAAATAATTTGGAAATCAAGTTGTAACTTCAGTTGGCGATAAATCACCAAATGTGACAACCCTCTGCATTATTTTCTAATAACCATAAAAGCGAAAAATTGATGTCTCAAAAACGAAAAATCGGCAATTTGTTACTTACGCATTTTGAGAATTTTTAAGAACCTCAAACCAAAACAACATCATGTTCTAACATGATAATAATGAAGGAAGAAAAAAAATTATGAATTTTGACTTCAATGATATTAATAGATTTATCTAAAATCAATATCTAAACTTACCTTTAAATTGTCGCCATTCAAAGTCGAAATGCATCCGCAAAATAGTTTGAAAATAAAAAGACATCAGAATGAACCATTTAACTAAAGCCAATCAAAATAAAATAATACATAATTTAGATGATACTGCTACCTAAGAATTAAAACACACACACACACACACACACACACACACACACACACACACACACACACACACACA
>JAPMOR010096039.1:217319-265566 GCA_026543865.1 Argiope aurantia | reverse complement strand
CACACACACACACACACACACACACACACACACACACACACACACACGACAATGAAATATCATCACATTTTGATCAAAAGCGAAGAAAACAAAGCAATGATACAGCAGGGTTCAGAGAGTTATTTAAAATATCGAGAAAAATATATTATTTAAAATATTGCCAAGATCTTTTAGACTAATGCACGATTTAATTGTTTAGTAGTTTATCGAATAAGAGAAAAGAATATTCAAGAAAATATTTTATTAATCACACATGAAGAGAAAATTAATTAAGAGCTTCAAAAGCAATTTATCAATAAAGTCATTTTGATGCAATAAATAACATCAGAGATTTGGTGGCACAGAGCGATGTATCAGGAAACTCAACCTGTTCATAATATTTTCAGAGCTATCACATCCTTCATAGTCAATATGTCCCTGTTCCCAAGCCATCATTCCCTGATAATCACCAATAATCGCTCCCGGGAGACATCTGTCAAATTGCAAATCGGTCATTGCGGTTTCGCTTTCCAATTTGCCATTTTGTACTCCAGTTTCTATTTTTCCATTCTGTTCAACATAGCCGATGTTGATAAGTTTCTCTGTTGCTTCTTCGACAGAATTCAGATCGGAAAGTTGGCAACAGATGGGAGCTGGTAAAGATGTATTATCACATATTGCAGTTCGTGGAGAAGATGCAGCTATGTAGAATGGCGAAACCGTCTGTCGTTTCGGTAAAATGTGGAAAGGTTTGGCTGAAATTTTATCAAAATTTTTACAAGGAGTTGGAAAACACAGAGCAAATCCGATGTCCTCAGCAGATACAGACCTTTGACTGAAGGCATAATCATATATATCCTAGAAAAAGAGAATTATAGTTATAGAACTTTTCTAGCTTGGTGGCAAGTATTTAGGTTCGCATATATTTTAAAAATGAAATAGCATTTTACAATAGAGCGCTCCGTACAAAAAAATTCTCAATGAGTAAAATGTGCCACATCGGCTAATAAAGTTATGTGCAAAATTTCAGCAATTTATTACAAAAAGTCTCAAACTACATAAATGCTGACCTAACCCCCTTTTCGATGCCTGGATATGAGTTCGCAAAGGGAAAAAATCATGTCGGATGTTCGTGTTTTAGGGGTAGTACACAAATTAAAAAAGAAATTAATGATTGAATAAATAATAATTTTGCTATTTATTGGTTCAAAAGGATTGGAAATTTGTAGAAATAATAACTTAAAGGAAAGATTACATAAAGGAAAGATTATTTAAAGGAAAGATTATTTATAGGAAAGATTACATATACATTATTTTTCCAAATTAGAAGAGCTCTAAATATTTGGAATGACCTTAAATTAAGAGTGGCCTTATCTTTTGCATCTGGAGGCATAAGTGAGGGAGTAGGCAAGAAAATACTGTACAAGACAACAATTAAACTTAGATAATTTTGTTTCCTAAGAAAATTTCACGAAATCACTTTTCACATCGAATCCAGTTCTGTCATAAAATTATTGCAGAGGAAGTTAAAGTTACATTTCAATTAATGCTGAATCAATATATAACTAATGCCGCCTGCATTTCAGCATATCAAGTATACCAGGAAAAGCAAAATGGCAACAATGGCTTTAAAATGCTCCAGAATTTCATAAGCATAATAGCCTCTTTACATATAATCCAGCAACTGGTTTCTCCAGTGCACCAGTACAATATTATACTTAAGAGCAAACGTTTTTTATTTGTTCGGCAAAATTTCCGGATCATATACATTTATATATGAAATTTCGATTTTGATCTTGGCATGTATCTGTGAAACTAGAAAAGTAAGTACCTTCTTAAAACTTCTGTGATAACTGATCTGAACCAAATTTGAAATATATGGTGAAAGACAAAAAAGAAATGTTTCGTTTGACTTAAATAATTTTAGCAATAAATCGAGATAAAAAAATTAAAGCTTGATTCCTGAGTGAAGTATAATTTTCGATTTATCTATAAAAAACAAATACAAAAATTTTACAACACTATTTGTCCAATTACATCACAAAATGGGTCGAATCCTACTTCAGTGTCCCTCTGAGTTTGTCGCCAATATGGTAACCCAAATATTAATTATTGTATCTATTAATTGAACTTTCACCTAGAAATAAAGGGCAGAGGATGAACAAGAACTTATTTTTCTAAATGATTCAAATTTCGTTCAATACAGATACTGGTACCTGAGAGAACAGTTTCAGAACGGCGATTTTAAATGTATTGATCCATTCCGAAAAAAATCGAACATGCTTGGGATGAACATTCACATCACCATCAAGCTGACCACTTTCAGTGAAGAATTTCACTTCCCATGGCTTAGAACCACCGAGGAATTGGACAATTTTTACATTGTGTCCAAACCTAAAAAATTAAATTTCAAAACGTTAACTTAGAATGCTGCAATTATTGACACATGTTAAACGTGTACAGCTAATGACATTAGATTACAGCACTTAAAACAGAACAGTCTGATAATGAAGTTAAACCATTTTCGTTTTTCACGACAGAATGACAAAGAAAACGAATATTTGACTCGACGTCACAATCAATGGGCCAACATCAGCGCATGTTATTTGGTTGTCTGGCTTTGAGTTATAAAGATACGTCTCCGGCAAGATACACATTGGATTTTAAAAATTAAATTGACTTAAGGAATTTAACTTGAATTACTGAACCTTGAATGGATCCCATTTTCATCTCTATCGAATCTGTCTATGAACTGGTACATACCTTTCCGTGAACTTTTTATTATTACTTTTTCGTATACGTAGTATAAAGAAAGTATGGTAATCGTCAAAAATTTCGAACCCGAGATTCTGACAAATTTTTCAAAAAGCACATTTTTAGAAAAAGTCCAGCTGTGTACTTGTGACAAAGATAACTCAAAACTGCTTTGATCTAGAAGGATAAAATTTGGTATGCGGTATTTATGTTGAGTTAATTTGTAGATTAATATTAAATTTTGAGCAAAATTTGCTCAAAGAAAGTCTGTCTGCCGGCTTTCCGAATATAAATTAACACAATAAATATAAAATGAAGATACCTAGATAAATAAAATTCGGAACATCGGCCGAGATTTAACATCTATAGTCTAGATACCTATCGAATTTTGAATCAAATTCAACAAAGAACTGATTGTCTGTCGATCTGTATTTTTAGAAACATGCAAGTGCGATAGCTCAAAACTGGTAGGATTTAAATGCATCCAATTTGGTGTGGGATTTTGTGACGACAAGTGTAATTTTAAGTCAAAATTTTGTTCCGAAGTCAACATTTTAATCGAATTTGTGTTTTAGAAGGGGAAAATGCATCTAAAACACAAATTCGATTTTCAGATACTATTAACCGAACGCCAGGGATTAATCGCCAAATAACTCGTCAAGGATGACACGATGGATTCAATAAAATTACTAAATTCATTTCAAAGGTTAATATCTGATTAATTTAGTCTAGGGCTGGATATTTTTGTGCTACACATACCGTTTCAAAGCTATTCATTGTTTTTTACTATGGAGAACACATTCCAATTTTTAAAAAAAAGCTGATTTTGCCATTTAAAAATTTTATTACTGTAATCGTAACTGTTATTTTTCATATGATTTTTGAGCGCATACCTCAAAATACCTGGAATCGAGATTTTTTATTTCCTATGATAAACGATTTTACATTTGTTGTTTGGTTTTTTTTTTTTTTTTTTTTTTTTTTTTTTTACATTATTACCCGGTATTTATATTTCTCAGATTTGTATATTACTGAAGGTTTCCTTTCCATAAATTAAAAATTTAGATTCCTAGGAAAGAAGTTCCTATTTAGAGGCCAGAGTATATCTGTAATGAATAAGTATTTTGTATAAGCGTTCAGGTTAATTTTTTTTGCATTCATTGGACTAACAATATGCTAATGAAAAGAGATCAATCTAAAGTTTTAATTACCTTTGAAAAGCAGGGCCGTAAGTGTAACTAGCATTACGCATCAGGTTGTATATGAAAGACAGCTTCTTGCCAATATCAGATGACCAGGAATTGAAGTAAGCGTTCAACAACATCTGATCTCCCTCTAATAAGCAAAACTAAATAATAACATCTCATAACTGAATAATAAATCAATTAAGAGTATCCTTCTGTTCTACTAAGCAAAGGAAGGTTCACGATTTTACAATGAAAACTACTAAAAGAAATATTACAGCTTGCGCCATTGTAAATGCAGACATACCTGCAATCAAAAATTACAGATGCATGGTACATTTTTTAAAAAAAATAATTAATATACTTGACATTGCTTTTTTAAAATACAGAGGGTGATAAAAAATTACCCTGATTTATTAAAAAAACTGAACAGCCAGTATTGGGGACAGAGCACTGAAAATCGCCAGATCATTTTACTTTCAAATGCCTTTATTTTTTATTGTATTCGTGTGCTTTCCATCATTGCCCCCCCTTTAAACAATGGAGGTTTTGCAATTGTGGTCCCTGATTCAGTTTGGAACTTACACATGGAGCATGCTATTGTCACGCATCTACAATATTGCTTTCCTGCAATTTTAGCTTTATCGCTGAAAAGAAAGATTTACAAATGGATTATTTTGATGGATTCCGAATGGATACTATTCCTCAATGATTACTAAGCATGGCGACAAATTTAGCAACAAAAACGTTGTTCTGGAAAATGCAAGAACTATGGCGATATAATTATTAGGAACTGAGATCTGAAAATTCTGCTATAAAATTCCATATCTATTGGAAGATTATATAAGGAAAAGCGCTTATACGAGGAGTCGATTCTTTTATTGGAGTTGATTGCTGTTTGTGACTTTCTACAAGATCGTGTATGCTTAGACTGCATTTTGTAACTTGTTCTTTATGCTTTCTTGTAGTATAAAACGTCGTTTATCATTACTTTACGTGTCGGTCAGTTTTCCTCAGTATACATACTGGACAAATTTCGTAATAATATATTCGTTTTGTAATTCGCCTTTCCGTTAAAAAAACGCTCTATCAGGTGCGAAAAAAAATTAAGAAGGATTATATTACATTAACTGTTATAACATATAATCATTCTGAATTATTTTAAGATCCCCCCCCCCCCCACAACCAGCATAATCCGAAAGATCTAACAAGACGGTGCCACATCTCACACCTCACGATGAGAAATGCTCCCGGATTATTCTTGTTTCACAATGTGTTGACATTGAATGGCTCTCACTTTCATCGAATTCGACTCCTAGTGATTTTATTTTCTGTGTGAGTAACTCACATCACTGATGCATGAACACTGACCAGCCATTTTGGAAGACAGATCTGAAGGCAGAGATAGCGTAGGGAATCAATAACGGGACATGATTGATAAGGCTATGCAGATTTTAGAACTACTTCTCCAACAGAGACCGAAGTCAAAGTGAAATAATTTTAAAATAATCTTGAATCAATAATATTTTATATATTTTTCAGAAATAAAATTGTGTTTTTTCTCTGTATCTTTTAAAATTTTATTAGATTTTGGATACCGGATGCAACAATTCTGTACCATTCGTTTTATGTTTCGCATAAATGCTATTTCAATATTTTCATTTTTAGAAAACCTTTACTTAGTAAAGATGAAAAAAAAATTAAGCCATTTCCTTTTTTTTCTATTTATTTTTTTGAGAAAGGCTCATTTTATTTATATACATTATGAAATACAGCACTTCAATAATAAGACAGCAGAATGTTAATCTAAAATCATGATAATCAAGAGGCTAAGAATTAAGATGAAACTGAATATTTCATCACAGCTTCGGAAGATATTCGATAAATCCTTGAATTTAAAGGAAACAACAAAAGTAATCATTTTAGACAGAAGTACAGAAACATTATATATAAGAAGCAGAAGGGAAACTATTTTCGACATTGGAAGAGCATGACATCCTGTTTTTGACAGTGTGGATTATTCTAACTCTTTCTCTTTCGCAACAACAGTTTTAAAAAGTCAGCTCATGATTCTGTATCTGGGGGTAAAAAAAAATGAGTAAACGCTGTTGATTTTGCTTTCCTGTTCAGCAGTGAACAATGGGGGATTTTATAATTTTATAACCCCAAGATTATAAGGTTCTTCTTTCAAAAACTATTAATTTAATGTCACATACTCTTTAACTTTACTTACTTTATTTACATTTTATATTTTAGTATCTTTGTAAAAATATATGTTTTCTGTATTTTTTAGTTTATTTGTCTCAGGAAAAAAAAATAACTTACCAATAAAATTCTTGAAAAGTTAATTATAATTTTTTGGCTGATGATTTTCTTACTTAGAAAAAAAAACACTTATTTATTATGATAAATTAAAACGAAGCTGTTAATTTAGCTTCAAACTCAGCAAAGTTTTAATTTATCTTATTTGAATTTTATATTTCAGTATCTGTGTGAAAATATATGTTTTCTGTATTTTTTAAATTTGTTTATCTTAGAAAAAAATGGCTAATCATAAAATTCTTAAAAAATTAATCACAATTTAATTAAGTAAATGTTTCTTTACTTACAAAAAAAAACAACAACCCACATTTATTTATTATGATAATTGAGCCTGTCTTGAGGAACATAAAGTAAATACGAGTAGTTATATGAATAAAAAATATTTCTGCATACTATAAATATGTAATTAATTATTATTAAATTTGTTTAATAATTATTTTTAATAATTTAAAAACTTACCATTATTTTGTCCTTGTTTTTGAGAAAGTTCCACTAGCTTCGAAAGTGTGTCAACGGATGGCCTGAAAACAAAAACACCCGCATTGAAACAATCCGGCCAGCCAATGTCTGGAACGGCGGATAATTCTTCATGCTGGAATAATTCGTCGCAATTGCGAATAATCTGTCAAAAGAAGTGATGTCAACTGTGAGAAACGACTCAAACATTAAGAATTCTCTGTTTAATAGTTTCATTTTCAAATAATGAAGTCACTTAAGACCATCATTCTATTCATTCTATACAAATTGTATAAATGTTGCTTCAGCAATTCCTGTTCCTTATGAAACCATTCTAAGAAAACTGATATCAGGGATTTATTACTTTGTCGTGCACGAAGTATAGAGAAAGTGTTGTGAGCGTCGAAATATTCAAACTCGAGATTTTGACGAATCTTTACGTTTTAGACTTCTCTGAGTTCGAAAAGCACATTTTTTAGAAAATGTCAGGGACAAAGATAACTTAAAAACACCATAATCTAGATGGATGAAATTTGGCACACGGTCTTTACACCAAATTTGCAAATATCTGTAGTGAAAGCTTATAAGCCATAGTCTAGAAACTTTTAAAATTATGAGCAAAATCCCACACGGGATTAACCATTTGTCGGTCCATACTTTTAGAGACATGTAAACGCGATAATTAAAAAACGTAATGAATTAAATACATCAAAATTTGGCATGCGATTTTATGACTGTAAGTGTAATTTTGTATCAATCGATTGGTAAAACGCATCTAAAACACAAATTCGATTTTCGGATATTATTAATTGCATGTCAAGGATTAATCGCCAAATAACTCGCTAAGGATGACATGATGGATTCAGTAAAGATGTTAAATTCTTGCCAAAGGTCAGTATTTTGTAACTGTAGCACGCCAGTGCTATGCAAAATGTTATCTCGGATAATATCTTTATTAGAATATATGCGAGAAAGTTTGGGGAGACCACTCCGGATCATTTTCACAAATTTTTGACTATTACAAATGTAACTTTTTTACTATCCTAATTCTGGGAATTATGAAGGAACCAGCCGAATTAGTCTCCCTGCATTTTTCTGGCGTACTCTCTAATAAAAGTGTCATCCGCTCCCTTATCATTTTAATGCGAATGCCATGAAAGTTCAGATTTTTATTATCAGAATCCTATACACGAGATCAATTTATAGCAAAATAAAAGAAAACCGAATGCGCCTATTTTTTCCGAATGATTGAAACCGAAATTTGACAAACTATAATTTTAGTAATAAGATGACATACTTCATTTCATTTATTAATGTTTTTGTGTCTTTGCGTTTATATACCACCAAAGATACAGTCCATCAACTCTTTTGAAGATTTGGTTCAAAGTAGAGATGTATAATCCACGATTTTTTAAATAACAAATAATTTTGCTATTGTTATTTTTAAATAATTGTTCCATAAATCTGTTATTTCAATCATATTATTAATTAAAAATTATTAGTACAAAATATAATATTTGTTAATTGTAATTAATTCTTAATTTACTAATTTAAATAACATGTGATTGAATTAATTTATCTATTTCAGCCTCCTTCTTAAATTTGATTTTTTTTTCAAAACTATTTATTTAATTTCTTTATTGGAGTAAAACATTTTCTGAAAAATTTGAATTGAATATATATGTCATTTCTTTAAAATGTTTACTCTAGTTCTATATTCTACCAATAGATGGCGCCAGTAGTAAACAGAATACATGCAATCAGTCATGTCACAAACAATTAAAAATGATTTGTATGTAACAGTGCATCGTCAAATGCGAATGTCGGAAAGTCAAGGTCACTCTCACGAAGTGGAGCGGCTATTTCACACTTTCCAGTGAAGTTACCGCTCCGATAAATTTCAGTGATATGCAATTCAACCCATTCACAGATTGCTCCTTTTCTGTTTTGTTCGAGAGCTTCCATTGGACAGATCGTATCGATTGTTCCTTTCTATCATGATCCAAGACCTGTAATCGAAATATCATCAGTAAGATCGTATCAAGAATTTGAACCACACCTCTCTTTGAAAAGTATTGATCACTGGTATTTGTGACTTAATGATATTGGTTACGTTATAACCGCTCGTAAAATATTCGTCATCCCTAGTTCAAGATTAGATACGGTTAGATATGGATGTTCAAACTGTGTGCATAATTTTATTTATTTAAGACATAGCTTTCTTGAGTTATTGCATTTATATGTTTCTGAAAGTACAGACGGACAAACGATCACCCCCCCCCCCCCTTGTTGGATTTAACTCAAACGTGTGGTCAAACTCTAAAGGGATTGGTCTCAAAATTTGAAACGGATATGCATTTTAAATGTTAAATCTGTGTCATTAATTCTGTGTCATTTCGTTCAAAATTTGACGAAGACCTATACAGTTGGTGTAAAGACCACATATCAAATTTCATCTATCAAATTCTTAATGTTTTTGAATGATCGGCTTTACATTTATGAAGATATAATTTTAAAAACATGCTTCCTGGATTTTGAGTAATCTGGAATATAAAGATTAATCGAATTACGAGTTTTTCACGATTTTAATATTTTATTTTTTTATAAAATTGATATGCGCGAAAGTACAGAAAGAATTTAAAAAAATGATTGAATCCTCCCGATTCAAAATAGTATTTTGAATTCAGATTACAATACTATTAACCAAAATTATAGTTCGTGAACGGATTCTAAGACGACCCCATTTCGACGATTCCATCTCATTAAGGGGTGAGACGCGGAGCGGAACGATGAGTGCATTTCCTGTATTCCCTTTGACCTTGGATTTTCCCTATTACATACTACTAAATGTAAACATCTCCTTCTTTCATATTTCCTTTCACCCCTATTTTGAAGAATTAAACCTATCCTAACGCATGCGCAAAAACGCGGAGGGTTTTACAATCCGTTGCTGAACTATAACTACAATTTTATGACAGTACACAACTATGGAATCTTCTTTAAAGATATGGAGGATAACTGAACTTCTTGGTTTTTTTTTTGTTCAAGCATAAATTCATTGACTATATTTTTACTAAACAGTTTTTAAAGATTAATATAAATCGTATTAATGTATAATAATGTCCGAAATATCACATATTCTTTATTATTTTATTATATTTGAATCTGTGAATAAAAAGCAATTAAAACGATAATTAAATAAAATTATCAAAAATAGAGATTTTTTAAAAAAAATAAACTTACCAAACAATCTGGATTTAGAAAAACACATTTCGAAAATTGAACGAGACCCCAAATGCATAATTTTTCTAAATTCATTTTTTTCAGGTATTCTAGTTTTCTTTCAACTATCGAGTTTAAATGTCTCACATGCTGTACAACATGGAATACGGAAGACAATGGTTCCCTGTAATAAATAAAAGTATCATTGTGTAATTAATTAATAATTAATTTTGTTATATCTAGTTACAAGGAATATACTTATATCTTTATACACAGAAATTATAATAGAATGAAGAAATAATTGTAAAAGTAATATCTATACTTATAATAAGGCTCAATGTGTGTGTGTGTGTGTGTGTGTGTTGGCGCTCTACAGACCAGACCATTCAACCTACAGCTACCAAATTTGGCACGTGTATACCTTGGAGGCCGGGAATGTGCAACTGGGGGTTATTTTTTCGAATTTTTAACTAGAATTTTATTTATTTAAAAATTAAGCGAAATTTTGACATGTTTCTGCTATAACTGCCGAAAATATTACCGCACAAAAAAGATTTTTAGATGAAGTTAAAGATAAAAAATTTATCTTTTAAATGATATAACTGTTTTAATCTTAAAATTAAATTTCTATTTTTAATGAATTTTTAAATAAATCTTTTAACTATGTTTTTCAATAATTTTTTTCGTCAAAAATAAAAATGAGGATTAAGCACGTTTCGCATTCATGAGAAAAAAAATAGCTTTTTTCAAAGTGTTGCCATCACATTGATTAAAGCTCTAACTGAAAATAAATTAAATCTTTTTGGAAATGAAATCTGCAAAATTATAATTTTCGGCAAGTGTCTGTAAGAAATGAAACAAATATGAAATATTATTTTTTCTAAAAAATAAATTCAAGAAAAATTATTTTATGATCTCTTACACTCTCTATACAGGATGTTTATTCAGTCCCCGATCCATTTTGATATTTAATGACTCATAAAATAATGAAGATGAAAACAAACTTATGGCATTTATTCATGGAATAACTCATATATTTTCCTTTTCAGGTTTGAATGTTTTTACTTTTGTAAATATCGTCTGCGCGTGTTTTTAATTTCAGATAATTTCATTTTCCAGTCTAAATGTCTGTACTTTTCTAAATATCGTCTTCTTATTAATTGCATTTTTCTCTCTTTTGTTTTTGGCAACTATTGAAATGTTATGTTTACTTTTGATGTGTTTCTTCTATGTAGTACTTTTGTATGTGATGTTTTATTCGATCGGATATTAAGGAGAATGCATACACCACAAGAGAAAGCACAGATTTTATGGTGGTCATAGAGTTAATTTCCAATCAACTAAATCACTGACTTTTAAGAGTTAATTTCACATCACTTAAACTGACTGATTTATGAAGATTTGAATATCACTATTCAATAAAAAAAGGATAATTTTAGATTTTTCATGGATCGTTTCAAAAAAAATAAGCCAATAAGCGCGCAGGTTTCTGAAGATTAATTGGCCTAAGATTATGAAAATGGTGAGTTTTTCTAAATTTTTAACATTTAAAACTTCATAAATAAGTCTTAGTTGATCGTGGAAAATAGAAACATTCATTCATTTATTTAAAATTTGGTGTGTCCAGAATATTTATCAGAATATGATACCTTACTGCATTAAATTTAGACTTCATAATTTTTGAAATATATTTATAAGCAGGAACAAAATATTATTATTGATTTCATTTCAATCCTTTTGAAAGCAAAACTAAAAACTGAATTTTATACTGAATCTCAGAAATTTTTGTTCAATTATTGTTTGAGATATTACATAAACTATGAAAAATATTTTGTAGTTAACATAAGACTTAAATACCGAGCGATTCTGTTTGCAATACTCATATTCAATAATAATAATAATTAATAAATAACAATAAAGATGATTAATAAAATAAAACGCTTGGTTTTATTAAAAAATATCTTAATATTAATTGCAATTTCGTCATTTACATTTTTAATTAAAGTTGAAGTTTTACCGGAAATGGCAACAAATTAGCAAAATATATATAGTAAATTGAACGAAACGATCTAAACAATATAAGTTTGGTATGACTATCAAAATTTGAAGATTAAAAATGTTTTGTTTGAGAATCCTTTAAGAGACCAGTTACTTAAAATATTTAATTGAAAATTGTAGCGAGCGGTAATACTGGCGAACCGGCTGGTCGCCAAAGGCGGCTAGTCTATAATAAAGCAACGATGCATCATCATTTAAGAGTGATAGTAGTGCTCCTAGCTGTGGAAATCTGGAAATTTCGCGATTTTTATATCAAAAACTATGACAAATATCAAAAAAGAGTCAATAGCAAAGATTATAGAATCTTACTAACTGAATATTAAAATAAAGTATGTTCGGAAAATTATATATTGTGCATAAGAAGAAAAAAGTCTCTCGAGGAAAGTTTTTCTTAAAAAAAAAGTCTCATAATATTGTTATTTCTTTCCAATAGATGGCATTAGATATAACCTGATAAAGAAATGTATGAGAAAATTTCAGTCACTTGTCACATTATGCTATCTCCAGATTCAAGTCCTTTGGATTTCTAATATGAGATTATGTGGAAGATTGTATTTCCCAGATATCTTGTATCAACTGATAGGATTTTAAAATAGCTATTCAATGCATAATCCTTTAGACGTGTAAAAAAAAATGCATGACTTGAAACTGAATATCATTTGGATGCTTGAACTATTCGTATCCAAGGAATTAGTAAAGGGCTATTGTTTTGTTTATACAATTTCACATTTTTGTTTTATATAATTTTAAAATGTGTTCACGTTTTCTCGGGTACTCGGTATATTCTGCATATACCGATAACTTAATTAGAAACCTTAACTGTTTATGTTACATCATGAAATGGGGGAAGAAACATAATATTTTTAAACAAATGCAAATTAATAGAACTGATGTTTTTTGAAAGAAATTTAAACAAGAGTAGATTGCCTTAAAGAAAAGAAGGATAAAATAATATCCTTGAATTTTTCAGATAAGTATTATAATATCAGTAATTTGTACTCGAAATTACACTTTCAGCAGTTATCACAGGATTTCTATTCATATATAGAGATTGGTTAGTTTTTACTAAATAAGTGATACGCTATACTTTGCAATTCAATTTCTTACATTAGTTACCCTAGTTTTTGAGATAAAATTTTCAATTTCCAAAACAGGAACAATATCATTTGCTTTAAATTTATAGCCTATGGCCTCTTTACTATGTTACCTAATAACATTTTACCGTATTTTGTAATTTACATAATACTAGCTTTCAGCATTCAAATGTAATTTCGTTATATGATGATAAAGGCATTTACCTTGCATATTACAGTCAAATCTCGCTTAACAAATACCTCGCGAAACAAACAAACAAAAAAAAAATGAAAAACGAGCGGCGAGGAGACATCGTGATGTTACACGCTGAATTTACAAGCTGGATGTTACACGCTGTGTCAGTTTGCATTGAGTCTTTGTTTGAAGAAAACCCTTATATCTACATGGAAAAAGTTTTGACCGGATAGCGTTGCCGAATGCTACTCTGAGGAGTTTGTGAATGTGTCAGTGAGGTCTTAATCGACGAGATTTTGTCTCTGGCCATGATTATGGGGACAGAGGTAGATCTCAATGACATTGATGAGCTAGTGTAAGAACATAGTCAGAACTACCGAAGAACTTATAGAGCTGCATGCTGTGTCGCATCAAAAAGTGATGACACAGAATGCAAAAATATCTAAATGCAGCTGAGCAACAATCTTCCAGTGAAATAAGAAAGATGCTGAAAGCAATTGCATCGTATATTGAGAAACATCACCTTGATAAAGCAGCAGTTATGCATGCTACAAATTCATATAACGATAATCCTGTGTACCATTTTCACCAAATACTAAAGAGTAGCCAAGGCAAATGTGTTTAAACAATTTCTTTATAAAAAAATAAAGCATGCGTTATAAATACTAAATTACATTATTATAATTTTTTTTTTCAGAATGGAGTGCATTATCTTATTTTGCATGAAAAACAATTGTTTGCGATTGTTTCGCATTTCGAATAAGATTTGGGAACGAATTATGCCTATTAAGCAATTGCATTTAAATATCTTGACATATTTTTCATGTTAATGAAAAAAAAAAAAAAACGTTTACTTACTTGAATGCTGGGTCAACATCATCAAAAACCAGAACACAAAGTTTTCTTGATGTGCGATTGAGAAGAAGCGAACTGCCAAGAACAAGACATCCCAGTGCTTCGGCATTGTTTCGACAAATGGTAACGAAAGCTTCCGAAGATTTCCGATCGGTAGTTGTAACAACACAATCACTAAATAAATCATGTAGTGTTTTCCACTCCTCTATGTTTTGATAAGCTTGTTTTTCACTTTGGATAGGCTTCATGCTCATGCGATCTATTTTTCTTTCTACGCTTTCAGTGCCAGAGTAATCGGATTTTGAAGAATCATCTACATCTGCTTCGAAGCGACTTGCATTACTTTCAGTGGCAGAGTAATCGGATTTCGCAGAATCGTCTACTTCAAGCGGATTCAAAGCATTTTCCATGGAGGAGTAATCAGGCTTATCAAAATAGTTTGTCTCTGATTTATGGTAACTGGAATTACTTTCAGCTGCGGAGTAATCGAATATACTAGAATCAACTGTCTTGGTTTTGTTGAAATGGATGTTCTCAGTTGATTTATCAGAGTTTGCAGTTGGTGGTGAGCCAAAATTAGCAAAGAATAAAGTAGGAGAACTAGGAGTAAGCGGCGAAGTATCTGAAGAGTTAGAACGAGAACTACAATTAATTAATGATGCATTTTCTTTATTATTCAGAAGTGTATCATCTTGTAAACTACTCCTTTTATTTAAATTTGCAGTATTTGGATGCTCATTTTCTTGTTGTTGGCTATATGGTATGTATTTTGGATCAATCGAAGACGAAACATTATACAAAAAGTCCGTTTGCCAACCATTTCTGTTGGCGGAATTTTCAGAACAGACTTCATAGCCATTTTCTTTCATTTCCCTAGAAATGCGGCGACTGTTTCGTCTACTGGACACCTTCTTTGGTTTCTTAGGTTCTGCTGTAGTTTCTGCTGCATTCGTGACCGATGGGCTGATGTGCTCTGCTACGTTTTGATTGGTTTGTGAATCATCTTTTTGTTCCGCAACAGCAGACACAGAAGATAGTGTTTCACATTCCCTATTGGCTATTCCATTCAAATTAGTCAAAATTTCACTTTCTAAATTATTATCCTCGTTATTCTCAACAGGTGGAACATTTTCTGTGTCCCGAGATTCTTGTTTCCGACACTGAAAACAGTTAGTAGGAGTTTCATCTTTGGAAAGCTTCCTAACTAATCCATTAAGCATGTCTTGTATAAGAGATATATACGACAATATGGTTTTTGAGCATCCTTCACATATTTCATGTTCCGAATCGGCATCAGTTTTTGATACTTGAGATAAATTTTCAGTTGCATGCTTAAAGCAATGCTTGGTTGCTTCGTTGGATTCTTTGTCATAAACAGTTCCATTCGAAATATTGTTCCTGAGCGTGTCAGCCATTTTTATTTTATAAACTTTTTAAATTCAAATATTTTAAAACAATGTTATTTTGCTCATCTTCTAACTGACTAATACATTTGAAATAAAATAGCAGATAGTTGAAAAGTAGTTACTTTTCTCGCAAGGATGTAAATTTAATCGTTATCTTTTCTGGCGAATATATTTTAAAAATTTCTGTCATTCAAAGCACTTTATCGGCCTTGACTAATCATTCTACAGGCAGTAATTCGGAGTAATGAATTATACAAATAAATTCCTGAAATAAAAAAGTAATAAAATTAGTTGATAAAACGATTACCATAATAGAGTCAAATCACGTGACTTCACAGCCATTGATAATTGTTAGTGTGTATATCATCCTATTGCATAATATTTTCAGTTGCAGTTTGACATAATAATACGAGAAGAAAATACAATGTACACAATGAATTCCAAGAATTAAAGCAATATCAATCCACGTTTTTCATTCTTGTGTCGCTTTTTTGTTGACTGATTGAAACCAAAATTTGACAAAAAACTACAATT
The DNA here is from genome assembly GCA_026543865.1 of Argiope aurantia. Taxonomy (NCBI): domain Eukaryota; kingdom Metazoa; phylum Arthropoda; class Arachnida; order Araneae; family Araneidae; genus Argiope; species Argiope aurantia. Next base: position 249,527 of record JAPMOR010096039.1, on the reverse strand, counting down.
TTAATCACAGGATCATGTACAGAATTTTATTAATCTATGTCGTTACGTTTTGGGGTTACCACGTTTACATGTATAGGAATGTACTGGCATATAGATGGCCAATCCCTTAAAGGATTTATTCAAAATTTCACACGAATATATATTTTAGATGTTTAACCAGTTTACCAAATTTTATTTATCCAGTTCTTTATGCAAATGTTTTTCAAACTGATTTCGTTAAAATTTCGATTTCTACAGATTTGTTGTAAAGACTGAAATGCCAAACTTCTTTCGTCTAGTCTAAAGCGTTTTTCAGGTATTCTGTTCACAGACAGATGTAATTCCAAGCATGTGTCTACTGGTCTCGGAAAGGTCTGAAATGTGGAGATTTGTCAAAATCTCAAGGCCAAATTTTTAATGATTGCAATGCATTCTCTTTGCATAATTCATATAAGAATAAGCAAGCACGGTAATGGATAAATGAAATTAAACAGAAAACATTTTAAATTTCAAAATGACATACATTTTTTAAATTTTGTTCAATTCTTTTCAAGCTATTACCATTAATCATCAAACTAAGATACTAACCAAACACTGAAAACTGTTAGAAATAAAAGAGACTTTTAGACATTTTACAACTACTTTTATGGTTGCAAAATGTATGGCTATAATCATTGCTCTACTACTTATGGTACAAATGATATTCTTAAGTGGACGCATTCGAGAAAATTGAAAATAGATCTCTCTCTCTATTTTTTGCTCTTCTTATTCTCAGTAATTTTATGCAATGTCTTCCATTCAACCCTCTCTTTATGTTTTGCTGAATTCAGTATTGATATCTGAAAATTATTAACAATTCTCAAGAATAGTTTAATTTTTACTTTTTTGTATGCAACGGACAATAAGAGAAAGTATTGTAACTGTCAAAAAACTCAAAATCGAGATTTTGATTAATTTTCATGTTTTGGATCTCTGGGTTCAAAAACACATTTATGGAGTTCTGTATGCTTTTCCACAGATACTGCAACTCAAAAACGTTTTTAGCTAGACGGATAAATATGATATGTGATTTTTACACTAATTTTATAATATATTACATTTTGGATGAAATACATACTCAGGAAATCTGTTTGTTCGAGTACAAGTGAACCTGATAACTACAAAACATAAGAATAGATAAAATTTGGTGCACGTTTTTAGATCCAATCGAATTTTGATCTATAAAGGGGTTGACCGTCTGTATGTTTGCATGCATGAAAATGCAATAACAAGTGGAAGGATTAAAGTATTTTGCTGCCATTGACAGCGCACATTTTGAAGACCTTCTTTAAACAAGGTGATGAATTAAAATTTTCATTCTCTTATAGTATTAATACACTGAAGTGCCAGAAAAACTGGTATACACCAATCTAATATCTCCCCCCACGAGCACGCAGAAGTGCCGCAACAAGATGTGACAAGGATTAAACTAATTTGGGAAGATAATCTGTAGGTAGTTCACACCATGATTCCTGCAGCGCAGTCCTCAAAGTCATGGGAGTGCGAAGTGGTAGGGATTTTCTAAGAACAACACGTTGCAAAACATCCCAAATATGCCCGATAATGTTCATGTCAGGGGAATAAGGTGGACAATAGAGGGAACGAAATTCAGAAAAGTGCTCCTCAAATCACTCGGCAGCTACTGTAGACCTGTGGACGGTGCATTGTTCTTGGTGGAATTTTTCATGTCCTTCGGAATGCACACATGACATGAATGGATGCTGTTGTCAGAAAGGATATTAACTACCGCTGACCTGTCATGGTCGATCACAAAGCTTCCATCAGCCTGAGCATTTCCTTGTAGGCATGAGGGATCCATGGATTCATGGGGTTTTCCCCACACCTGTACACGTTCATTCACCAGATACATTTGGAAACGTGATTCGTCAGACCAGACAACGTTTTTCCAATCATTAAGAGTCCAAAGACGATGTTGGCGATCCCAGGCAAGGCGCAGAGCTTTCTGCTGCTGTCAACAAAGGTACACGAAATGGTCTGCAGCTGCGAAAGCCCGTATCAATTAGGATACGTTGCTCAGTGCGTACACTGACACTTGTTAATGGGCCTGCATTCAAATCCGCAGCAATTTGAGAATGTGTTGAACGTCTATCTTGTGTAAAGATTCTTTTCAGTCGTCGATGATCCCGTTTTGTTAAGGTCTCTTTTCGGCCGCTCTGCTGTCGGATGTTTAAAGTTTTACTGGAAATCTGATGTTGAAATGGTCGTGAGCGAAAATCCAAATTCCATCGCTACATCGGAAATGCTGTGTTCCATCTCCCGTGCGTCGACGATTAGTCCCCGTTGAAAATCACTTCATAACCTGCCATTGCAACAGCAAGAGACGATATAATAGCCTTCTCAGAACCTATTGTCTTATATACACATTGTCGATCACTTCGTGTTAAGCCTTATTGGTTGTATAATTCCATTATTTACATACGACCGGCTGACCATTTTTTCTGGTTCTTCAGTGTATGTTAATGATTTATTTCGGATTAATTTGTTCTTTTACTTTATTAACTTTAAAAAAGAAAACACATATTTCTGTCTAATATGATGACTGTCCGGTATCCACGTTGTAAACAATATTATAGAAGAACAAATTCTTTGCTTATAAATATTCTAATAATTAAATGAAAATAATAAAATATATAAGAATACCTAAGAATTTACAAATAATAAAATTATCCTAATATTTTATAATTAACAGAAGAACAATTTTTACAAACTTATTTATTCGGCAACTAGGAAAATAAAACTTTTTAATCAACTTGCTTGACATTGCCCTTACGGTTTTAGGTTTAATCGGAAATCCATCACTGACTATAAGGGAAAATGTAACGATTTCGATAAATGATATTTAATACACAGTTCTAGCATTTAAAAAATAGATTTTTTTATCATATTTTGAATTGACTGTCTATAGGTCGGTATTTCCTCATACAATTAAACGTGCTTATTAAAAAAAAATTCAAAGATTTAAATAAAAGAATTGCTATGTTATCTTGATATTAGAATTATAGATTTGTGCCAAATTTTAGCTTCAATCGATAGGAAAAAGGGCGTCCAAAATGCATATGCGGTTTTCTTATTTATTTTGTGGTAGTTGAAAATAACAAATACTTAATAGCAAGTAATTCATCCATAAGTTCGCTATCACTGGAATATTCTGGAAGTTATTGCATAAGTGGTTAAATCCAATGACTATAATACAGCTTGAGTATAAAATTATATTCTTATATTAACACAATTTTGAGAAACACTTACAATTCGTAAGAATGCGGTTAAAAATGAAAAAGTGCGATTAAAAAGTATACAAGAATTTGTTAACGAATAAACATAGATTGCCTATAATAAGAGTGCGATAATTAAACTGAAAACTAGTTTGAAAAAAAAAAACCAAACGATTTTCGAGTGACTTTTTTTGGTACAAGATAAATTATTTAAAAGTAAGATATCATAAACAATCCAGTAGCGCCATCTGAAGATGACGTCACATCTTAAAAACGCCGAACAACTATACTGCAAAGCTCGAAATATTCATGAGCGAGACGCTGAAAATAAAAATTTGATCTCTCAAGATGTTTAAGGTCATGTTCAAGAACTACAATTTTCTCTGTGTGTGTGTGGAGGGGGGGGGGGGGTTAAAATATTTTTCGGAATAACGAGAAGGTTTCGGGAAGACCACTTCCACTGGTTTAATTTTATTTTCTCCATTCAAAATACAAAAAAAAAACCATAAGAACTCTTAAACATTTTACACATTTCTACGAAAAATAAAAGCAAATGTGTGTGACCATTGAAACTATAGCTGACAAAATTTGACACAAATATACTTTGCCACATAGGAATGTGTATCTTAAAGCAGTTTTTTTTCTATTTCTAAAATTTTAAACAATTAAATAAATTTGAATTTTAAAGTTAAAAAATGAAGCAACATTTTGGCGTTTTTCTCCAAAAATTTTCAGAAATATATTAATACAAAAAGAAATTTAGTATCATTTTAAAACTTATAATTTTAATTATAATGTTATCATTTTAATTGAAAAACAATCCCTTTAGACATTTTTTTTTTGAAAATGCAAATACAAAGAAAGTGAAATAACAAAGTGCGAATGAGAAATGAAGTTAGATGGTAAGTTCACCAAGATATTTGCATTTTCAATATCACTGAGATGTCATGGAAATTGACTTCATTAAACAGACTCATATACATGATAAATTGAGCAAATGCGATTGTTACGAAAACACGGCTGAAATGTTGAAGGACTTATATTATCAAGTTTTACATAACAGACTTAATTGAAAACAATCAACATCCTGCAGGTTGTGAAAAGCCGTCAGTTTTTAATATGATAAATAGTATAATCTTGATTACCAATTCAAGAACTTTTCTGACTGAATCAATGAAAGTAATCTTTTTGGCAGGTTATACTAGAACGATCATTTTCTTCAGTTAACCCACCCAGATGCGTCTTTAAAGTAGTCAGATTTGTTATCATTCTGACCCAAAATTAATTTTTGGATTTAAATTTTTTGGTACTAAGAACAAAAGTACTGGCATGTAAAATGCTCGTTGTTTGTGATAATTTAAGCAGTGGCGGATTTCCAACTAGGCAGCGGCACCTATCTAGGATCGCAGATATGTCAATTAAAAATGCTACTTGCAAATATATATTTTATGAATTAAAACACATTAGGACTGAAATGTGTACGTGTAATGAATTATTAAATCACTATAAAATAAATTATAATTAACCGCACTTTTTAATATAGTGGAGGGATATTAATTATTCAGTTAATTAATTATGTATATTGTACTAGAAAGAAACGACATAATTACAATTTTTTACATTATATTTATCATTTTTTACTGTTCTATCATCATAATTATATCTTTATATTTGCAAATAAGGAAATCTATTTATATCGATTTAACGATTAATATTAATATATATAATTAATAATTATGGTTAATTTTCAAGAATTAAATTAATATAAATCATTAATATGTTGATGAAATTAAAATGTGAAACTACGTTTGACTCTCGATTGAAAGAGGGTTTCATAATATGCACTATCCAGGATCGTAAAATGCCTAAATCCACCACTGAATTAAAAAATTCAAGAGAAATAAAAAAATAGTAAGAATAAAATTGTGTCCATTAAGTTACAATAGGAAATGAATTTGGTATTTTGTTTGAAATCTTTTTTGATTACAAAAGCAAAAAATAAATTTTTATTCCATTGAAAATCTTTCGAGATTCTGCTACATGTGCATTCGCAGATTATTCAAAATTGCGTAACTACTCAAATTTCTGCTATTATTATATCAAAATATAATTTATTACATTCGAATGCTTGGCATCTTGGTGCAGAAATTACTAGTCCTTTAGATGAATCCATAAATTAGATGTTCTTTAAATATTTTTATAGCGGGAAGAAAGGTAACGTAAATATATTGAAGGAATGTGAAAAAAAAATTTAATCCGGAAATTTTATTTTTTGCTCGATATTTACTGAAATTAATAACAAAACTTAATACTTTAATTAAAAAGTTTTACTATTATTTTTCTTACCTCATGTCAAAACAACAATAGCAAACGATTTTAGTAATCAAGTAATAAATTACTCTGAATTAGCTTAAAAAGACAAGAACGAAAATATGAAATATTGCACTGTCTAGTATCAATTTTTTTTTAAATATAACTTCTTGCCTCGCTTAGTCGAATTCCCTTCTATGCATTTCTTTCAAATTAATTTTCTTAATTAATTAATCACAAAATTTGGAGTGTTGCGCAGTCGCGAATCAAATAGCCTTTCATCGAATATAGTTTCTTGCTTCTCTAATTCACTTCTCTTTTGTTTTAACATATTTTTTTTTTACTTTACAATCATAATTTGCAATAAAATTTGTTTTTTTTTCCAGTAAAAGAGACTAATATATTTATACTATTGTTTCAACAAAATATTTTCAAATGTTTACTAAGCTTATAGAACTCACGTTCATTAACGTTTGATGAAACTTTTTATATTCAGATTAATAATCTACAACTAAACTCTGCATGTTTCTAGAAGAAGAAGACTTAGTTACTGACATCATCTCCTTTTTTCCTTTCCTTAAAAATAAAATCTCTTTCTCTAAATTCTTTCTAAAAATTCTAAAATTCTCTTTCTAAAAATTCGAGAAAATATTTTGGACAATTTGCTTAAAAAAAAATATGAAGTGAAATTACACCTCAAAGAACTAATTAATAAATTATATCGACATAGCATAGCGACAAGAAAGTTTTGTTTACAAGATAATACTCTATTTTTTTAATACTTTGCGTTTTACATGCTAATAGTATACAAATTATCATTATCATCTTATAAAATATTTAATTTTAATAATAATTTGGACATAATAAAAATTTTGAGTTTTCAAGAAATAAGCAAGAAATTATTTCATACAAAAATTTCTTCTAGATGGATTTTAGCAAGATAAGTAATTACTACTTTTAAATGTTTAATCTACATTAAAATTTCTTTTTTAATTTTCCAATGAACTAAAAACATTTTAATTATTAATTAACGAAAAAACATTCAATTTGACGAGAAATTTTTTTAATGCAACAATTAAGTCTTTTAATTAATTAAATTAAAAATAACATCCTAAATTGTATTTTACACAATATTTTCTTCATTTATTTTACTCATTTATACAGACACACAAGATGTTTTTTATGAAAAATAAAAATTCGTAAGGAGTTGAAATAATGCTTAATTCACTTACAGTACGAACTTAATCATTCCAAACTATTCAATTAAAAAAATATGTTTATAATTTTATTTCTTACCTATTGAAAGTTTCATGCAATTTCTACATTAGATATCAATCAGAACTACCGACAATTAAAACACCCCACACAGTTCCTGCGGCACCAACAAGTCCCCTACCGGATAATTTCTCCATCTGCATATCATCTGACGTTCTACGCAAACAGAGGGGAATTCTTTTCCATCAAGGGCTCCATCCCATGTCCCACTTTCCGAATGGATACTCTTGCTTCCACTTGGCATCCGCGCAAGAGGAGAAAGGATTCGGAAAATAAAAGCACTCGCCATCAAAAGCTCGATGTTGACATTTTGTCTAACAATTTTGATCAGGCTCCAAGTGCGGAAGCAATCTCCAAAGACCATCTATTTAACCGACATATTTTCTTCTTGAGCACGTGCACGACCCTTGTATTGGTTAGAGAGGGGAATAAGTGAAGTTCGCAAGGGGAAGTTGCAGTCTATTTTTTGCTAACCATAATTTTTGAAACTGAAAAGCAGTGACAGCTGTGACATCCAGTGCGGTAACTGTGGCATTTATTTTAGATTCGCGTATATTGCAGTTTTTAATTTTTTAGAATAAAGTATTGGAACATTTTAAAGTTCATAGTTGCTATCAGTGCGTTTTTTTCTTCTTTAAGTTTTAAATCTAAAACGCTCTAGATATTGAAGGAACAGAAAGGAAGACAAATACATATTTATAAATTCATGATTGTATTTGGTATATGATTTTGAGATTAAATCTGTGTCAAATTTTTGTTGCAGTCAGTTAGGAAAATAGCGTCTTATACAGAAATTCGATTTTCGGAAACTATTAACCGCCTGCCAGGGATAAATTTCCAAAAAACCTCGCCAAGGATCATACGATATATTCAGGAAAAATGTCAAAGGTTAATATTTCGCAACTATTGTAGGCCAATCCATGTAAGGTGTTCTCTGGGATAAAACCGTTATTAGAGAGAGTGCAAGTATGATTTGGGGTGACTACTCCCGCTGGTTTACATGCAATAATTCGACCCCTTAAAATTTTTTTCATTTGAATAATATTTTAGAAAATTACCCATGTAATTCTTTTTTTCGAACCGATTCGGCAACCGATGCTTTTTCCGTCATAATGAAACCGGGTACTCGATGGGTATCAGTTCACGCACTTTTCGGATTAATTTCTCTCCAAGTTTATGAGAAAGAAAAGCCAAATATAGGTTAATTTCTGAGAGCTTAACGCAGGTGCTATAGATGTACATTCTGTTTCATTTGTTTGCAAGCGTTTCGCACTTCTTGCTTTCGTTTCAGCAATTAACCTGCAAGGAGTGCTCAAATGAAAAGGTACGAAACACACTGCGGGTATAAATGAGACTTTATTCCAAGTATACACAATAAGCCTGAGCACAACGATCCCATTGATTAACGAGCCGAAGGATTCTTTGTTCCCAGAATTCATGTGGCCGTGACGAGACCCAGTCTTCACAGGGTCTTTGAGTTCGCCGTCGTGTTCCTATCTACACCGGCGACTCCAATCGCATCCCTAAATGTCTCGCTACGTTCTCCCATAGCGGCATAGGCAAATATGTTAACGGTTACCTTGTTACGACGTTTCGTACCTCTTCATTTGAACACCCCTTGTGCGTTTATTTTTAGGCATCGCTAAAATAATTCATTGAAAAAAACATGAAAAACAAACAAAAAAGATATAAATTAAAATAAAACAGAAATTGAATAAAAAACAATATTAAAGTAGTTCAAAAATAGATTTCATTGATAGGAATATGATTTCAAATTAGGATTTTACCTATTTAGAAAAGTTACCGATGACAATGCGTCAGTAGCCTTGCTTTTGACAATGACTGACGAGGAAAGAGGAGCTTTGTTCATACGGAAGAAGATGGGGATTTTTCAATGGTATGCATCTGACATAAAGCAAAGAGCAATAATAGCTGGGAATGAAAAACAACAGGCATGCTAAGACTGTCACCCAAGCAAGATGGCGAATTAGACCATATCGACTTAGTTTTTCATATCAAACTAGTTGAAATACCTAGCATTGCATGGAATTAAAAGCCCTTTTTTTGTACAGTGTTTTTAATGCAGATACTCCTTTTGTATAAAATATTATAGCACACAAATATATTTTTAAGATGTATAAATTCAAATAAAAAATTAGGATAGAATATATCAAAATCTTAAAATTATCCAATAAAGGAGCATCTATCTATAAATCCACTTATTTTAACCCTTTCTAGGGCCGTGAGAAGTATGCTTCCCACCAAATGTATCAATATTTGTATGAAATGATGTAGGTTGGCATAAGTTCTGACACATTTTTTTAGAAAGACAGAAACTTAGATACTTTAGTTCTTTATCTTACACAAAATGATGTGTCTTGATTTGTTAATTAATTGATCAAATTAAATTTATCTAATAAGCTAAATGAATCCCTTTTCTTATTCTAATTTCAAGCCTAAAAATATTTTAACATAATATGACTAGAAAAAAATGGCCCTTTAAAGGTTTAAAATCATCTGCATTAAATTTCCTAAAGAATTAATAGAAATCGAAAGAAAATATTGCACAAACGTGAAATTTATTTCAATGAAAAATTAGAGTTTTTAAATTTATGAATGTATAATTTTTTTTTCGAATTAATTATTCCCTTCCTACGAAGTTTCTGTGAAAAAAAAAAAAAAAAGCAAAACAGTAGTTAATTTCTCCCAGCTTGAAGTGTTTGCTACAGACATACTCTTAGTTTCATTTGTTCGTAAGCGTTTTGCATTTCTTTTCACCATTTCAGTGATGGATTTATGTTTGCTCTTAGGGCATTATTGAAACAGTACTTTAAATTAAATGAAAAGCAGACAAAAAAGATGTGCATTGAAATAAAACAGAAGTTATAAATATTTGTAAAGTAGTTAAAAATATTAGTAAAGTAGTTCAAAGGCAACAACAATTTTAATGTACTTAAAAGTTTTTTTTTTAAATTAATAACAATTGAAAGAAATATTTTGCAGAAATGAAATTGATAGCATTGAAATTGTAGAATTTTGACTTTTATAATGGTATTAAAATATTTCTTGTAAGTTTTTTTTTTGTTTCGATATTACTGCAGAAAAATGGCAAAATTTCGATTCATTTCAAATTAAATTAGTATTTAATTAACTTTTGAAGTATCTTTTCTCTCATCTTAATGAATAAGGGTGCAGAGTTTGGTTGAATCGGCTCGGTCATTTAGGATGTTGTACGCATAACAACAATGATTTTTATTTTCATTATTATCCGACAAAAAACAATTGTGGTTATGAAGATTATCAATCCGGTTCAAAACTGACAATGAGTACCTGATACTATTGAGTGTCTTAATACAAAGTATCAAGGTTTATAAGTAATACTCAATCCTTGTTTCGGTCGAGACAACAAGAATAAATGACAAGAATAAATAAATGATAACTGAATAATAATAAATGAAAAGGATTCTGATAAAATACAGGCGAATTTCGCGAACGATAAAAAAAAAAAAGATGAGATTATCTAGCCGCATTCGAAGCTCCTTCGGATCTTTCTGCAGCTCTAGTGCCTCTAAATTTAAAGAAACAAAGAAGTACTTTTGGTCTTTAGATAAACCATTAAGTTGTGGATGATTTGAGTGTCTTCGTGGGCTGTTCCCCAAACCATACGATCTGCATTTCTCTTTCTTATTAATTCATTTTTTTTTATTATCCAGTTAACTGTTTCAACTTCTTCGAAAAATGCGTACATCACGTTGGTTCCAGTGGAAATTGTGGGATACATTGCGATGGCACCATGTTGGTGTCTCGTGGAAACTATCTATCAGTCCAACCAGTGCCATAATATGTAAGTCTGATTAGTAGTTATTGATTCATATTCTGTCTTCGTCATCTCACTGTGGTTCAAAATTTCTGTAAATTCCTAATTACTTCTAATATAATTTCAGACCGGGACTTTGATTTATTCAGTTGATGAAACTCTACTCCTCCTCCGTTTGTCCCGCATTTCCAGTAGGGAAATATAGTCATAGAAGCTATGCCCCAAAAGAAAATATTTAATCAACCGAAGTCGGTACGTTTGGTTTGGTTATATTAACGTCCCTAGGGCTATTTTGGGACGGACCTCGTAATTTTCAACCACGGTCAGATGACGAGGACGACACCTGAGCTGGCACCCCCCTCTCCACACCAGCGGGAGGACGTTTGATTATGACGGATTTAACGTGCAACTGACCCCCTTACACGACGATTCTTCGGTGGAATCGGGTCACGAACCTGAAACCCTCCGGTTCCCGAAGTCGGTAGGGTTTATCGATATCGTCTAATCTTTGTTTCATGAATCAAATACTTTTACTAAAATCCTCCGATGTTTTGTAACATGGTTACAGGCAAGAGTGAAAAGAGTCATCCCATAATCAACTTTGGAGTAGTTTCATTCATTTCCTTGAACCTCTGATCGTTGAAAAGACACAGCTTCTAGTAAAAATAAAATCTGTTTACAAACACAGCATTCAAAATGCCACGGACGAACATTTGTTTTCACGCAAGTGCGGAAACATTTTACTCTTCCATTCATTGTCTTTGGGCAATCTTTCAATTCGATTACAACACTTCTTTACTCAGCATGCGTTTCTTTTTTAAAGAGTTTAACATCGCGGAGATACCGTGTTTACGGCATTATAACTGATTTTTTTTGACGGAAACAGAATTTCCGAAAAGTGCTAAAATTGTTTGTTAAAAACAGGAATGACTATTTTTGCTAAATATTTTCATTATATTTGTTGACAAATTTTCAAATGAGTTTTAGTAATGTACGTTAGATTAACTTTTGCCGTATAAAAGCAACCACATACAAAATTTTGTAATTTTTTTTCAGTGCCTTTCACGAGAATAAAGAAGTTTCAAATATTCTGAAAAAAAAAACCAACAAAAAAACAGAAGCAATCTCTACTGAAATGAAAGGAGAATGAGCAAGTCTCTGTATCTATTGGCGATATACAAGTCAGTCGGTTGCCCTGTGAAAGCTATCTAATTTGGCAGAAATATGTACCATAAATCAGTTTTCGCTTTATTGTTGCATAAAATTTTTTATCCATTATAAAATTTATAAGATACAGAATAATGCCAATTTAATTGCGCCATTCTTTTATGAATTTTGATGAACTTTTTAAAATATTTTTTTCATAATTTTCAACAATAATTTTTCTTGTTACAGGGAAATTCAAAGCATTTTTACTAATTCATCGAATATTTAATTGGGTAATTTTGTTTCATTGTTGAAAGTTAAGGATGAAAGATTCAGCATATTATTTGAGCATTTCACTGTAAAATTTACATTACTGTCCAATTAGAAGATAGATTACTTAGACAAATATATTTTAGAATGGTGTAATGAGATTCGATTCCATTAAGAAAGCTCACGCATATGTACATAAGAAACAGAATGGGTGTGGGGCTATAAAAATAATACGTTTTTGATGTCTATCAAAATTTAATGCTTAGAAATACTTTGCTGAGAAAATCATCATAAACATCAAGTTATGAATAAGAAATTTAATTGTAATTAAATGCAATGAACATTTGTGACAAAAAGCTTTGGTCACCAAGACAGCAAATATATTATTTAATATTAGATGTCTAATAATAATATCTAAAATATGGCACATGTTTAAAACTTATGCTTGCTATTCTGCCACAACTGCATGATCGAATTTTTACTTAATTCACTTAACAGAGACTAGTTGCTTCATGTGTTACAAGAAACATTCTGATTCTATGTTTTTTTTTCTTTTACTTAATTCACTTAACAGAGACTAGTTGTTTCATGTGTTACAAGAAACATTCTGATTCTATGTTTTTTTTTTCTTTTACTTAATTCACTTAACAGAGACTAGTTGTTTCAAGTGTTACAAGAAACATTCTGATTCTATGTTTTTTTTTCTTTTACTTAATTCACTTAACAGAGACTAGTTGTTTCATGTGTTACAAGAAACAGACTTCTGATTCTTTGTTTGTTTCATAACAAATGTAGCTTATGTTGCAGACATAGAATAAAACTTGAAATTTTTCTTTACCCAGAGATGCATCTCCATTTATTGTTGTCCATAAGAAATACATTTTTTAAAATCTGCTCCCCCATTTTTTTAATATCTTGTATATATTATCATTGATAAGTCAAATGCAATGATCCAAAACTACTTCATAAAATCTAATAATTCATTGTTAAACTTATTTAACTACAAATTTATATGAAGCAAGATTTACAGATTGTAATCGATGTGAAAGCAACCTGAACAATTTACTATGGACATGCTGGTAGATAATAACTAACTGAGAGAGGGAACCGACTCATAGAAGACTACTTTGATAAATACACTCTTTTTTATAATTTCTATTAGAATAAAATAAAGTACTTCTCATAATAACTATCTTCTTCGCATTTGTAGATCATACCGAAAGTCAAAATCTCAAAACCTTGCTATGTTAAAAATGATCAGCACTGGTCAATTAATTTATTGGTCAGTTAAATGCAGAATAACACCTATAAAAAATCTTCTAGATTAATAATTTTTTTAAACAATGGAAAGTAAAAAGTTAGTTGCAATATAATATGACAACTCATTCATAAGATGTAAAGAATTATGAAATATTTTGCTGTCTGCAAATGAGATTAATTTCTTGCCAGTTATATGATCCATAATACATGGCCTTTTCTCCAGGATGACAATACTTCTGGTTGGTATCTCAACTGCAATTATGAATAATATGACTTTGTAGGATAGCTTTTACATCAGAATGAGCAATCTGTATTCTCAAGCTTCTAAAACTGTATTATGAATTCCATTTTGTAAAATAAGCAAACAAAATGATTCTTAATATTTCAAAGGGCCAGTTTTTATCACAAAACCAAACTAGTGAATTTGTTTATAAGTGTATGGGAAAGATTAATTACTATAAAAAAATAAAGTATCAAATTATAACATGTGATAAGTTTGAAATATTTGAGGTTATGAGAAATTATAATCTGTGAATGTTATTCAATTGCTCTTGTCACCAAAAATAACTCCGGTGATTTATAATAATCGCTATTAAGAATTATCTGCAAATATCTGTAACACTGTTTTAACATGGGTAAGTCAGACATTTTTTTATGTGCATGAATAGTAATTAATTACAGGATTGCAGCTTGAATTCTTTGACATTAAGAAAAACTACATTCTGTGAATACTGATTTCTTGCTATAAAATATGAATTTGAATAATTTCACATTTTATTGAATTTTTTTGGTGGGTTGTGGCAAAGATCATTAAGCTGAGATCTGCAATTTTTATTATATAAGAATGCATTCCATTCCACACAGAAGTTAGTGAACATTACTGGAAGTTTTTATAAACACGCATATGGACAGTGCAGATCAATTGTCATTAGATTACGTTTCAATGTTACAATCTTGCTTCACAGGGCAAAGGAAAGATTCTACTGTAAGGAAACAAGAGAGAGAAAGAGAGAGTTATGGAAGGTTAATTTCAGATTTTATTACATTTTCTTATGCTGCATTGTAATATAGGTTAATGAACTGAGGTTTGCTGATTCATAATATTCTCATTTCATTTGGTGTTTATTACTAATATTTTTTTAGCATTATTTTTATTGTATATATGACATTGCAATATTTTTTTTCTGTGAGAGGAACACTATTAATTTCAAATCGACTTTAGGAGTTAGTTTTGATCTGAGTGTTTGTAAACATTAATGCATAGAAAGAAATTTTTTTATGTAATTGTATATTTACATTTAAAGTGTATTTATTGTAAATAAGTGTATTTATTGTAATTTATTGTAAATAACATATATGTTGTGGTAAATTGATCAATGTGTATAATTACTGTTGATAATTCATAATCACCAAATATATCACATTTTACTCTAACATATATATTTTTTATTTCTTAAGTAATTCTAATGTGTAGGGGATTTTCTTATATAACTATTGTAAGTTAATTAGTGACAATAATATCTGAGATTATGTTAAAAGATTAACAATCCATTCAAATGGATACATTTTCTAGTTATTAGTAACAGCCACAATCTTTAATAACCCAAATGATAATATACTCACATGAAATTAACATATATGATAATAATGTAGATTTATTTTGATATGATACAAAATCATAAGAAAATAATTTGAGTAAGTATTATAATGCAAACAAAAACAAAAAAATCAATTTATTCTTTTTTTATTTCCATTAATATCCTCTACTGGTCACATTTTCAAAATTATGATTTTTTTTTCAAACACCAATCACTCCGTTTTAAATTTACTAGGCAAAGATAACAGTTAATTATAAGAGACTAGGGTTTGTTCTTTAACTAAAAATGCAACTATGAAGATGACGATGAAGTTAAAAAGACAGGTTAAGTATTAAACTAAATGACCTTTACCTCTAGATAAATTGGATATTACAGGCATTTTCTTTTAAGAGAGATTGACTAGAAATTCACTTAAATTTGGAATTATTTAAAAATTAACTTGGAATATATAATATAGAGATAAATATTTTATTAACTAAATATATAATTATATAACTAAAGTCATTCATTCTTTTATAGCAAGTAAATGATATAATAAAAGGTGCTTCCATTGACATGAAAAGCCACATTTTATTTATAAAATGAAAAAAAATAAATAAAAAAATGCAGAAATAATAATTTGGTTTAACATACAATTTTATTTCTTTTATGTAAAGAGGTAAACACTGCCACTCATTCACTAACAATTGGCAAAATACATGCAAGTGTTAGATGTAATGAGAATTATTAAAATATTGTGCAAATTAATTGGGACAAACTTTATTTTTTATAAAATTCTTCTTTTCGTGCGAATTCTTCTGCCTCAAACCAGTTTTAACTGCACTTTAAAACACACACACACAAAAAAAGTTAGCCTTGTCTAACTGGTTTGACCATCACATCTACAGCATTTTACCATCAGTTGTGCTTCAGCTGCTGTAGTAGTTGACTGTGGCAGTTGTCTTGTTCTAACATGTAGAAAAGAATACCACTTCCAGTAAAAGGACTAGAATTGTTATCCTTAGTCAGCATACTTTTATGATTGTGAGGGATATTGCTGCAGTAGTTGGAGTTAGAAAATCCAATGTTTCTAGAATTATTACTCAGCAAATTCAGTTCGTTAAAAAAAATTTTAGTTTAATTATATTGTTGCATTTTAAAGCAACACTAGGACTAATTTGGGGCAGACCTTGTAATTTTGAACCGCGGCCAGACGACGAGGACGGCACCCGAGTTGGCACCCCCTCACCAAATTTCCACATCAAACCAGTGGGAGGACAATTGGCCTCGGCGGATTTATAGTGCACCAGATCCGCTTACACACTGGTTCTTCGGTGGAATCGGGTATCAAACCTGAACCCTCTGGCTCCGAAGCCGAGACCTTACCACCAGGTCATTGACAGCCAAAATTAAGTTTGGGACTGTTTCTCCAAAATGAAAGAGTAAATGTGGACATTAATGCAAGAACAACACCTGGGACTCGAATTTTTTATACGAAAAAGTAAAATGCATGCAAAACAGTTGTTGACACCCTCAATGAGGAGAAAACATTTGTATTGGGCCAGGAAACATCAATCCTGAACTGCACAAGATTGGAATAAGATTGTATTTAGCGATGAGACACATTTTTTTGTGAAAGAGATCCGATCAACATTTGTCAGACAAAGAGCAGTAGAACCCATCAGGAACCAAAATCTTAATCAAACACCATAATTCCAAGCTGGTAAAGAATCTTTTTCAAGAAAAGAAATGAACAATTTTGGACTGGCCTAGTAATTTTTCAGATGTAAATCCCATCAAAATTTTGTGGAGCTTTGTAAAGAGACGTTTGAGTAAAATGGACTCCTCAAATAAGAGAAATATGATTGAGAATGTCATAAAAAATTGGTTCCATGATGACAACATCAAAATTTTATGTTATAAATAGGTGGAATCCCTGCTAAAACATGTACAGGATCTCATTAAATATAGTGGAGGAAATATTTGCAACTAGACTGCTATATCATGCGTGTAAGTGAACCAATACTAATTAAACAACATAGGTGAAAATTTTTGTGTTTGTCCCAGAAACAAATGTTTTGTGGTTATTTTACATCTGGAGTATCTAGCAGCTTCATACCAGTTGAAAGGATGACGAATTCTAAAAAATACGTTTCAATATTAGAAGGAAAAATTGTATCCCTGATGCAAATGTTCATTGGTGGTGTTAGTGTCTTTCAACAAGATCTTGCTCCATACCATAATTCCACGGTGGTGAAGAATTTTTTTTCAAGGAAAGAAATCAACAATTTTGGACTGGCCTAGTAATTTTTCAGATGTAAATCCCATCGGAATTTTGTGGAGCATTGTGTGAGTAGAATAGACTGTTCAGCTAAGAGAATATATAATAGAGAAAATGTCATAAAAAAAATTGGTTTCATGATGACGACATCAAAAATTTATTTATAAATTAGTGGAATCCATGCTAAAACGTGTACAGGATCTCATTAAAGCTAGAGGAGGACATATTTGCAACTAGATTGCTATTCCATGCATGTAAGTGAACATATACTAATTAAACAACATATGTGATTTTTTTTTTTTTTTGCATTTGTCCAAATTAATTGGAAAAATATTGAAAGCATGAGAATTAAACTAGATAAGCATGAAAATTAAGCAAATTTGCAGTTTGTTGTAAATGATTTCTCAGCAATTTTTAATTATTTTAGACACTAAACATTTTGAATTATATTCTTTCAACATCAAGGAATAGATAAAATCCATTCATATGCATTTTTTTTCTCAAAACAACCGATTTGTAGTATATAGTTGTAGTATTCATCACAAGACAATATACAAATAAAATTACAGTCTCTTTTATTATTATTTTTTTTTTATTCAGATCCTATTAAAACAATAAATTTTGCCTTAAATTTTAGAGAATAGTATAGTAATATAAAGAAAATGTTCAATTAATTCTATGAATGAAAGTTTCAGAGTTTGTAAAAAGTTCATTTTTTAAAATTAGCATTGTGTATCAATAACTTTATTCATAAAGGTATTGTGGATTTTAATATAATCAACAAAAAATATAATTATTTAAATAAAATTTAATTATAAATTTAGTAAAATTTTCTTGTATTAAAACACAATTGTGACCCCTTCCTTATATATTAGCTTAACTTAAACGTTCCAAAAGCAAAGTCAAAATTTATAAAAAGATACTTCGCTAAATAGAATTGGAAATGCAAAAACACTTTTTATGGTGAATGTTGGAAAAAAAAAAAAAGTAATGTTTTATAAAAACAAAAGAAATAAATATTCTTATTTTTCATATTTAAACACAAACAAAATATATAAAAAATTCGATTCTATATTACAAACTTTATGGATTAATAAGCATAGCATTATTTTGGGGAAAAAAAATAATATTCCAATTTTTGAAACTGTGTTTTTGAGCAAAGTGTAATAAATGCAATACATCTTACAAAAGAAATTCAATATGAACTTCTTTAAATATGATGCATTTTATTGTGATCCAGAAACTCCATGCTTTGAAATGGCAAATATGTTATTTGAAGCTACTTAATCATAATAAAAAAATACAAACATATTTTTCTATTATGACCCAGGAATTTCCCGTCTTATCTTTTGATTTTATAAGTTATGTGGTAGGTAAGGAGGAATGGGTACATGAGAAGAATGTAAGGCATTTTTTTAACAAATATTCTTCAGCATGAATTTGGTAATTTTGAATTTCTATCTAAATCAATAAAAACAACTTTAGCCCAACCATGAAACTGCTGTTTACATATTTAATAGCTTATAAAAATAATTTAAATTTTCATAAGAATGAAGTAACAATGTGCAGTATTTTATACATCTATGTATCTTACAAGATGAAAATAATGATATTTTAACAATGAATACCACTGGAACTTACAGAGACATTTCAAACGCTATTTTACTGCATCATTAGCTACAGATTTCTGAATTTTCTCTAAAAGAATCTCCATTCTTCCTCTCATGACAGGTTGGCCCCATTTTGTCTTTTGAGAAAGCTTCTTGAAATTTTCTCTCTTTTTCTCTGTATATTTTCTCAAAGCTTCTTCTCTTTCTTTCTTCTTTGCTTCTTTCATCTAAATAAATAAATAAATAAAATATTATCTAAATTTATTCTCTTACAAATATATATTTTAATGCTAACAAAATATGTAATATAATATTTAACAATAATATTCATATCACAAAATTTAGCATGAGAACAGTATTGCCATAAATAAAATTTATAAATAATATAGAAAATTTTGTTAAGAAATTTTTTTAAATTTTAATTTACAAAACATTTTTTATTTCAGAAATTATTAATAATGTTTTTAAAATTGTATAATGAAGATAATGGATTGTTTATGTTATTTATTTAATACTTTGTAAAAAAAATTATAATCTAATCAAATGGTCCATAATCCTAACAGTAAAAATTCTAAAATATATCATTATTTAAAGTTTAATCACTGAGTTCAACTAAATGTAAACTTTAGACAATCTTTATCATATCTTCTTAAGTCAAAAATAAGCAGCTAAAAAAATTTTAAATAATAATGTTAGTCACAATTTTTACATAATTACATAGATACGAATTTACAATTTTTTTAATTCTGAATTCCTATTTCACTTTATATGAAGTATCATACATAATAAGAAGTTAATGGGCTAAGTTCACTGCATTTCAAGAATTTAAGAAACTAATCTGATGCTTTTGTTTAATAAAAATGTATTCTAAGCAACAATTTCACTTTAAAAGAGGATATCAAGCTGTTAAAACAATAGAGCATGATGCATTGGCCAAATTTGTTAAGTAGTCACTTATATACTAAATGAGTGACTATCTCTGAAAAGGACAATACAATCGAATATATACAATTTCATTAAACAAAAGCACATATTCTTTTTAAAGGAAATCAATTTGTAAATATGTGAGTTTATGATGACACAAAATATAAATTGATATATAGTTCCAAAGTGGGATTTTTTTTCCTTGTAGAAGAATAAATAATAATTATCGAAATTCAAAACCATTACAAACAACATCTTTACAACAAAAAAAATCTTTTTATAAATTTGTAGGCGATGAGAAACAATTTAATGTTAATTCTTTAAAAAAATTATGATTAGAAATTTCACATGTTATCACAAAAGTTATACAGCAAAATAAATCCAAAGCTATGATTATAAGCAAATTTAATATAGATTTAATTAGGAGTTATGGATGTATATTCTCAAAGATCTTAAAGATGCAATTCCAAACAGTGATATATGCAGAAAACTGAAATAGCTTTGTTTTCAAATTGCATGGTCTTATGTGACAATCATTTATTAAAAATTAAAAAAATCAACCAAAAAAGCCAAGGTTTTTTTATTAAGCTTTTATGCCTATTTTTTATAAAGTATAAAAACAAAATTATGGTTGTAAAATATACAATCTTAAAAAAGACTTAAAATTTTTATATCTATTTAAGAAAATAATTTTATGTCCTACATGAAGATAAAATGAAAATTGATTTTTCTTAGAAAGCAAACTAAAAAGTATTTTAAAAGTCAAGCCAGTTTTTTTTTTTTTTTTTAAATTTCATATACTGCTTTTTGAAATCCACATCTTATTTCAGTGTTAAAGTTACCAATATAAATATTTTTCTTCTTCTTTTTAATGGCAAGAGATTCATTTGAGGTAAACAATTGTGAGCATTTTGCTTCAGTGCTTGTAAAAATAGAATATTTTGCCAGAAAATATGAAAATCTTCAATGGTAATAATGTTATACTGAAGCTGGAGTACAAACAAAAATAGCAAAATTTAAATCTAAAAACCTATTTTTAAAGTAAGTAGCTAAATCCATACTTTACAGAAAAGTTATAGTCTTAGAATATTTTATTCAAAGATAGTTTAAATTTTTAATAAAAAAATATAAAAGCTCTGAACTTAAGGATGGAATAATTGCATTTTCAAATACCAATCAGAAAAAAAATAAATAATAATAATAAAATGAGTACCTAGCAAAAGAAAGTTTACCAAGTAAATCAATAATAAAGAAAACATTCTAAAACAGTACAGGATAGGAATATAAAGGGTAACAACTCTTCATATTAAAGCAAACATCATTAATAAAAGCATGCAGTAAAGAGTCATGTTTCTGATAGCTTCTTAAATACCTGAAACTTTCAAGCCAATATGCATTATGTCTCTCAACATTTTCACTCATATCTCACACAATATTTTCACATGAAGATTTACATTTAAAAATGTAGCCAAATTTGGATAATTTGAAGCTGATACGGTCACAATAAAAATTTGATCTATCAGAAATTTGAATTAAAAAAAAAGATTCTAAAAATGAATGCAGCAACAGAAAATAACATTTTTTAAGGTTAAAAAAAATAGCTATACTAAGCAGATCAATTACTAAGCAATAATTAAAGATATATTTTAAATATTTTACAGTTTTTAATAAATGATTAGTCATGTTTGGTGCCCAACTATTTGCTTACCATATTGATAGTATCAATTTTGTCATGTCAACCAAATCTGATGAATGGCATTTTACCACGAAAAAAATACTACTTTAAATTACATTTGCATAATAAATATATTGCATTTGGGTAGATAAGCTATGCTTGCTCGCTAATGGAATTAATAGATGAATAGGAAAACTGATCAATTTGTGGAGGCTAAAAAATTTACCAGTTTTCTTTTTCTGCAATATTTCTTGATACATGGGAAACAATGTGCAGACAATTAATGGTGACATATATAGGGGCCATAAGTTTTCACAAAAAGTAAAACTTGGCGAAATGTTACAGTGGTTGAGGTTCAGGCACTCTACTGAGTTTTTTCTCTATACAGAATATACAATCAAACAGTGTTTTTGAAATTTCTTAAAACTGAAAGGGGGTGGGGGACAAGGGATTATTGATATCTTGGGGGTAATGAATTTTCACATGAATTAGGACAATCTGTAAAATGATCTAGTGTTGGGGAGGCTCTATTTTAGCTTTTTCTATAAAAATTGTACATAGTATGAGTTTTCATAAAACAGATAAAATTGCATGACTGGATGGGGTTGGCAAGAACAGGATGGGGCAGAGTAAGATTGATTCTTTGGTTTTGATTATTATTTTAAATAATAGATATACAATAATAACCAGCAAGTAATTTTAATTAAATAAATGACAATTATAATTAAAATAATTTCAATAAATAAGTTATTTTAATACTCAAATTATTTTCAAACAACAATAAACTTTTTAATAGTATTCAGTATTTCAATCATAATAATGGTGTAGTAAATCTTTAAACAATACAATTTACATCAAATAAGTTCAAAAGGTGTGAGATTTTTTTTATCATTTTTAATTGAGCACAATGACAATGTATATTAATATTGACAAAGTGCACATCAGATATAAAGATATTTAAATAATAACAATAGATTGGATATTAAAATAAAATTTTGATGCTGGCTTTGAATTAAACAAAATAAATTTGAATTACAGATAATATTTCTGCATTCTATAAACAGAAAATTCAAGAAGGCAAAAGAAAATTTTGTCATATAATGAATTTGAAATGAAAATGTTTGAATGAAACAGGCACCATGGTAATATGTGAATGAAGTATGAATAGTCAGTTAGCAATGTCTATCCGAGGTATTTCAAAAATTTAGTTTCTCGCCAAGCCACTGCACAAAAACACACACACACACAAAATAAATAAATAAAAGCAGCTATTTGAGCTTCTATTATTCTCAGTGGTACTAGATTAATGTATTAATGAACAAATGTAGTTTGTTAATTACCAATTATTTCATAATATTTCTCATTCTATATAAAAGAAAAATATGCTAATTTATATAAGCTATGCTCATGCATATTAAAGGGATCCACATTTAGGTAATACAGCAATATTTTTGAAAACATGCTATAGTCAACGAAAACTAAAACATTACTAAAACAAAAAGTGATAAAACACTAAGAAATTTTATTTAATGATGCTACTGATATATTCTTTCATTAGAGATTATAATGATATACTATCATTTATTAAAATACAGTAGTAAAAATCAAGCTTGAGACTAAAGACACAAATGAATTTAAAGCAGAATACAGAATTCATAACTGCACTTTCACCCTATTTATCATTTGATAGGAAACTATGAAAATAACAGCCATTCAGATAACATTATTCTGAAAATATATGAGCGAGAATTTTTAATTTGAAAAACAAGTAGATGAATCTGACTCATCAACAAGAATAAAAAACACAAAAGCTCAACAGAAATCACACAATAATAGGCCATAAAGATTATTCTCAGAAGAAACCATTGTAATGACTTGATCCTGACCAATCAAATAAGAGAGTAGCGTTTAAAGATAATTTCTTTATTTACAGCCTTATATGTACCCAAGAACAACTTGTACTCAAATAGTATAATATGATTGATAAAATTTACACAACAGTTGAAAGTTAATGATGAATAGTTCCTGGATCAATTCGGAGAAATAACATCACAAGAAACACTAACAGACTGCTAGCTCCAGCTACTCTAGGGGTAGCTCTAGAAATCCACCGATTTTCATCGGATCGATCTTAACTCAGAAGCTCGAATAACATGAAGCTTCTCTGACTTCCCCTCGAAATGACTCTTACTGCTCTCTTTTTTTTTTTCAAAAAATCTCACATTTTTTTTTCTGTCAAATCTCCACCTCTCATTTTCATATTGGTTCACTTGAGCTCCCTTCATCCAATAGCTGTTCAGCAATCCTTCCTGAATGGTCTCCAGTTGATCGTGGGAATGCCCGTTAATGATCCATCCTTGTAGCTGACCCTTCCCTAACAGATGTTGATTATAGTCCCTTCATAATGAAAAAATAAAGTTTAACATCTGAATGGTTTGACACTCCTCCCCCTTGAAGATACAATTTATTTCCCTGAAACAATGAAAAACACATGTGTGGTTCTTTATCTGGATGCGACTAATGACCAGATGCACTGACCCTACTAGGGGAGAGGATCCTGCTGCTACTACCAATTAATATAAGGCAAAGATTTGTGTGATTTGGGCTTCTGAGTTAAGATCCACTGATGAAGATCGGTGGATTCCTAGAGCTACCCCTGGAGTGGCCGGATGAGCTAATAGTCTGTTAGCATTTCTTGTGATGTTATTTCTCCGAATTGATTGAGGAACTATTCATGATTAACTTTCAACTATTGTGTAAATTTTATCAATCATATTAAACTATTTGAGTATAAGTTGTTCTTGGGTACATATAAGGTTGAAAATATTGTCTTTAAACGTTACTCTTTTATTTGATCAGTCAGGATCAAGTCATTACACCATATTCTATATTGAGAAATTTTCTTACTGCAAAATCTGGTAAAATTTCCAATCATTCCCTTATTTCAGCTGACATTCCTTTCATAAAAATATAAAACATAATTTTATTTTTATAGCATTTAAAATACATAGCAAGTACAAATATACTGAATATAGTAAAATAATATTTTACCATAATTACCTACTGTATTGCATTCAAGTATAGTGTTTCTTTACAGCAGGTATTATACATGCTTATTTTCTGAATATAAATTTATATAAAAAATTTCTGATTAACATAATAGTTAGTCAAAGCATTAAAATACTTAAGCCATTTAAAAAATATAATGCCCCCAAAAGACTTTTGATTTTAGCCATCTTCTGTAGCTAATTATCAATTCTGAGAAATAAAATTTGAAACTGGATATATATCTATATAAAACAAAATGTTCATAAATCTATGAATAAATATGATTTAAACAATTGAGGAGGTAGAATGGAACGGTCATTTTAAAAGTTGAATATCATGGAACTTTTTATTAATGAATGTAAACTGTCATGATTCCAGTTAATTTAAGACATAGAGAGAAAATGTTATTTACCTGTTTACGTTCCTCTTTAATTGCTTTCCTTCTTTCATATTCCTGCATAGCTCTTTTGAAGAAAGTTTTGTTTCTAAGAAGAGAAGATTAAACAAATCAGTACAGATAAAAAAATAAAAACCACAAATACTTGTTAGAATTATAAAATAGCAGAAATTTAATAACTATCCAAATTTATTATTTTTTTTCTTTTAAAAACTTAGAAATAATATACACCATATTTAAAATATAAATATATATTTGATACATGAAAGGATTGAATTAATATGCTGTTTTACAGGTAATAAAAATCAATGCCAAAATTAAATTTAAAGAAATCAATCAAAATTGTAAATGTATTTCTTTAACATTTGCAACAATATCGAAATGAATTTTAAAGTTATTAGAGAAATCGACTACATTAAAAAAAATTAAACTCAGTTGCTTCCTCTCTTTTCAAATATATACAAAATATTTAACCAACATTAACCAATTACCATTATCCTGTATTTTTATATATTAATCCTTTTTATCTAAAATACATATTCAGTTGCATAGTACTCTGGAAAGAATAGTTTTTTCACTTATGATAAATAAAATAATTTACATGAATTTATTAATTTATTCATGCTGATATAGAAATACAGATCTTTGTTAACTGTTGCATTTCTCACACATAAGAGCTCCATTCTTTTCAGCATATAAGATTGGAGATCATTATTAAGGCATTACAATTCTACCAAACCAAATCTTATAATTTTCAAAAAATGTTGATACACTTGATTCCCTAGGTAGTTAAATGAGCTTTTCCCATTTGCTATATTTGATTTAAAAACAAATACATTGGTCATATGTATATTAAAAAAAAAAAAAAAACTTTGACAAAAAAATTTTAAGATTTTATTAAATACAAAAATCTTTGTTTATTCTTTTGAAATGTTAATTTTTTATAATATTAATATTTAATATTTTTTAAGAATATTAAATTAAACTAATAGCATTATTATGAAATTGAAGTAATTGAGTAATAAAAAAATCTAAGCAAATGAAAAAGATTCACACTTTCAGATTTGATTATTATAGAACCGTGGAATCATTACAAGGTCATAATCATTATATGCAAAAAAGAAATAAAATTTATTATTCGATACTAAAAGAAAATTTAAAGGAAATGAACATACATTTAGTAAGTCAGTATTATTCAATCAAGAGTTATTCTACTTTAAAAAACAACAACTTAAAACTAATCTTAATAGTTTCCAAATTTGTAGTCACAAAACTTTGGAACAAATATTTTTTAATATATGTTATGAATTATGAAAAAATTTATACTTTGCTAAGAAATTCATTTTTTATAAACATTTAAAATATATATAATTTAGCCAGTTAGGTAATCTATTTTCATGTACAGAATTAAGGGAATGTACAGAAGAAATAACTTTTCAATAAGGCAATCTAAGCACATAATAATAATAATAATTTATCCAATTAATACCTAAATGCATAAAATATCAAAAAATAAAAGATAAAATTACAGTTTCTTTAATTAAGAACATTGATTACAAAATATATAATTTTAGAGTTCATCTGGCTTTTAAATGGAAGCATTAGTCTTTATATGACAGCATTGTTCAATGAGGACAAAAATATTAATTTCAGAATGTACTTGTGATCATTAAGATTCAGAACATAGCTGAGATTCTATATTACGAATATATATAAGGATTGGTATTTAAAATTAATAATTCCACTGGTATTTAAAATTAATAATTAAGAACAGTTTTTAACAAGAAAAACTCATAATGCTATAGTTAATAGTCATTGATCTAATGGGTCAATATTGCTTTCACATTCAGAAATATCACCAATTAAAATATATCTTATAAACTACAGACTAACTTGCAATGTTAAATTTAAATAAATGGGAAATGGGAGAAAAAAAAACCCATTCACTTAATGTTCATGAAAATGAAGCATGTCTGTTTTCTCTTTCTATTAAGTAAGAATATATGTTGGAATTTATTTTATAAAAAAACTAATTATTTAGTAATATTCCTTTTTACTTTGCTTTGATTTTTCTAGTTTTTATTAATACCATTTCGAAATTTCTTTTATCTCAGTAAGAGTGAACACAATTTTTAAATTTAAATTACTCATTATTCATCTTCGAACTAGTAACACAGAAATCATACTTCAATTATTTTGAGACATATAAATTGAAGAGTTGGAAGAGAGGAAGGATTGCTATACATCGATTTCACTAAAATATTATTATATTGCTAAATCATATATAATTTAATAGTAATATTAAATTATTTTATAATATTATGACATTGCACCTAACAGAAATTTTAAGAAATCTGATTTTACAAGGTTAAACAAAATGACGTTTAAAAATAGATAACAGAAATTTCAATTAATGAAACATATGTAAATATTTTTAAAAAAAATGCATATAGACATAAAATGAATAGAAAAAGAATAAAATAAAAAATCTATTATTTGAAACTAGTTTTAGAAAATGTCTTAGCAATAATTTTTTCAGTTCTGGATACAATCAACTATGAGTGAAGTTTCATGAAAATATGTTTATTTTAAATTATCACTATTATTAAAAAATATTTTAAATAATACAACAATATACAATAAAGAAAAACTTTTAAAAATGTAGTAAGAAAACAAAATTCTAATATTAAAATAGAAAGAACTTTCAAAAACAGAAGAGGATTTCCATTGAAAATTATTTCACCTTTTCTGTAGAAAATAAAGCTACCTTCTTTTAAAAGCAAGAAGATATGATTTAACTAAATATATATAATTAACTTTTATTTACTCATTAGTATTCCCTTGATTGTGATTTGGATTGAGAGATATGCCTTTTTTGCCCTTCTGCATTTTTCTATATTCTCGAAGGATGGCATTTTTCTTCCTATCCCAAGCAACTTGAAAAATACAATAGGATTATTATTATTAATAAATTAATCTCACATATAGAAATTAACAAATTATTTATTAATTTATTTTAGTATTATCATCAGAAGTTGCAGATATCCAAACATAGAGTAAAATGGATTTAAAAATTTTTTATTATAGAATGATACAGAACAATTGTGATAGATTTACAAGGTGAAAGTAATTTTGTAAGTTAGATAAATAAAGCATAAACCAAACCATATTTATAGAAATAAGGGAAAATTGATTATTGAATGAGAAGGGGGAAAAAAAAGGAACAATTTAAAAAGTATTATAACAGATTATAATTCATAAAATGACACATATAATCATGCACTTAATAGAGTTACTTTTAATAACAATTTTCCTGTAATTTTTTAAGAAGATAAAACTTCACTTTCATATCAAAAATCTTAAATAAAGCATATAATAAATTTTTTGACATTATTAAAGAAAATCATGATTCACGCAGAACAGTTATAGCATAAAAATGCATTATTTACATTTGGTATAAATAATAATTAGGTGAATATTTGAAAAAGAATGCAAGATAATTTTGGAAGTAAAAAAAATATAATTTTTTTATTTCAAAAATTTATTTAATATAAATACATTAACAACACATTAAACAATATAAATTAATTTTACATTTACTTACATAAATGTAAAATTAATTTATATTTAACTTATCTATACATATCTAGGTATGATTGCAATTCCATTTATATTTACTTTTGGATATAGATGGAATTGCAAATATTTTATCTTTCTAAGCCAAGATTTTCTACTTTCGTAAAACGTAAATTCATTAACTTTATCAAAACATTTTTCGAGTAAATATGCCTTTTACTCAGAGATTAATTACACAGATGACAATATAATAAAATAAACAATATCATTGAACTTTTATAACCTAGATATAACGAAGACTGTGAAATATTATTTATTCTTGTTAAACAAAAACATAAAATTTGAGATCAGGAAATCCTTTTAAAGACATTATTTATAAATATTTTAGGAAATACTTTATAGAGCATCAGGATAGCTTAGAAAAATTTTCAAATTTATATGATCCATTTTCTTCCTGTTATAAGTTCCTCTTCATCATCTTTCATTTCACATACTTTCAATTCTAATTGAAACTGAAATGCCAAATTTAAGATTTCTTGTTGTTCATGCTAAAATTTCAAACATTAACAAATCATTACTTTTTAATATTAAACAGTTTCTTTCTCCCTTCCAAAACAAGCTAAATTTGGCAGTAACTTTTATAAAGTTAAGTAGCTTTGAGAAATGATTTAAAAATAATAAAACTGTTAATTGTTCAACATTAATTATTCATTGATAGCAATTATTAATTATTGTCAATCAATACAGCATTTATTAATAAATAAATAAAAAAAATATTTGCTTTGCTAAACGAAGTGTTAAAATATTAGTGGAAGACGATGTGCATACTATAAAATCTTACCTAACAAAATTTTTTTTTTATTTCTATAAGGTTTTCTGTAAATTTTTTTATATGAAACATTACAATAATCAAACAGGGAACATTACAACAATCAAAACAAAATAGAAAGCCTCTTTGGAAAATTTAAATACAGCATAAACAATATTAGAAAAAAAAAATGCATTTATATCTCTATAGGCACATTCTATGTGTAAATTAACAACTCAAATCAAACAAATATGTTACATCTAATTTTTTTTAATAACAAAAATGGAAAACTTTATTATGAAATCGAGGATAATGGACAATACAAAATCTTGAAAATACCAAAACATCAGAAATTTGGGTCATAATTTATAATGAAGTATGTGTTATAAGCATGAAACGTTTAAGTAGAAATACCCCACAAAGAAGGTAGGCAAATACCATTTTTAACTTCCTTTTTAGGTTTTCCCATTCTTAGAAAATAAACTTCAAATAAAAGAATGTCGAAACACTGCACGTTGTAAAGTCACAGAACTCGAACTTTAAAGTAAACAAAACAAACTATTACTTCATTTCACTTCTAGAGTGAAAATGAGCCCCAACTGAAATATATATATTTTTATCGGCTAAATTAATTTTCAACTAAAATCAAAGAACAAAATTTTATATTAGATATTAGATATATAAGGGAAAATAATGTGCAGTTATATATAATTACTGAAAAGCTTCATTGCATTATCATTCATCCAGCATTTAAGAGATAACCTGAAGAACCTTTATGTCTCTCCACATTGACTCCATGTTGTGCAAATGTTTGTAAGTTGATAGACTCATTAAAACGATTGATTTTAATCAGAATTTTGATGAAGTGTTCATTTATGTATATCATTAATACGACTGTTGGCAAAATGAGAGAGTGAGTCTCAAAGCTCTAGCTAGAGATGCATAATCCACGACTTTTTGAATAACAAATAATTTTGCTATTGTTATTTTAAAATATTTGTTCCAAATATCTGTTATTTCAATCATATTATGAATTAAAAATTATTACTTGATATTAAATATAAAATTTATTAATTGTAATTAATACTTAATTTACTTTAATTACTTACTATTACTATAATATATTACTTAATAATTTACATTAATACTTAATTTAATACTTAAGTAACGTGTGATTGAATTAACTTATCTGTTTCAGCTTACTTCTTAAATTTGATTTTTTTCAAAACTATTTATTTAATTTCTTTATTGGAGTAAACATTTTTCTGAAAAATTTGAATTAAATATATATGTCATTTCTTTAAATTGTTTACTTTAATTCTATATTCTACCAATAGATGGCTCCAGCAGTAAATGGAATATATGCAAAGTCAAGTAACAAGCAATTAAAAAGGATTTGTATGGAATAGTGCATCATCAAATGCGAATATCTGAAGGTCAAGATCACTCTCATGAAGTGGAGCGGCGACTTCACACTTTCCAGTAAAGTCACCGCTCCGATAAATTTCAGTGATATGCAATTCAATGATGTGATAATTCCAAGAATGACCGGTCCGTTCACTTTTCAAGCCATTCACAGATTTCTCCTTTTCTGTTTCCTTCGAGAGCTTCCATTGGACAGATCGTATCGATTGTTACTTTCCAGTGAAATCACCGCTCCGGTAAATTTCAGTGATATAGTATGGATTGTAACTTTCTATCGTGATCCAAAACCTGTAATCGAAATATCACCAGTAAGATCGTATCAAGGATTTGAATCATACCCATCTTTGAAAAGTATTGATCACTGGTATTTGTGATTTTTTGATATTGGTTACGTAATAACCGATCGTAAAATATTCGTCATCCCTAGCCTTCATTAGCATTTAGCTCTCACGGTAAAGTGGCAGCATCAGAAAATGTCACTTATATTTCTTTATGGTTGAAGTGGTTCTAAAGCAATGGCTTTTAATGATTTTTTTTTTCAAATCTAAAAATTCATTTGTGTTCTGTCCAATATTTTCAAATAACTTTATTGTCTCCTATCAAAACGCATTCATTAAGGATAATGATCATTATATGAAATCACGATGAATGCAATAGGACATTAAATCATCTTTTAATTAACTTAAATAGAATAATTGCTATGTGATTTTGTTTCTATTTCCAGATGGAACAAAATAGTTGTTTAACTTTTTCAAACTTGACTATACAAGACTATTTTCAAATACAAAATCAAACATTTCTATATTTCTTCAGATATTTTCACCGGAATAAATTTTTAAAACCAATATATGATTTTATACATCGTTCTTGAAAGACAAGTGCTACTCAAACCCTATATTATTCAGTGTTTATATTTCTCACTTTGTTACTACTATTTTACTTTAGTACTACTTTTTGTTTTGAAATTTCACGTTTGTCATTTTTTATTTTTTTGGATGTTTACAGGAAATATTGAAATCGACAAAAAATTCGAATTAGAGATTTTGAAGAATCATTTTGACATTTCAGACCTCTCTTAGTTCGAAAAACACATTTTTGGCATTATGTTTTTCTATTTATCGGTTTTTCTATGACAAAGATAATTCAAAAACTCTTTGTGTTAGACCGATGAAATTTATTAAGATAATTATTAAAGGAATTTATGATCGAATTTGTAGTTTTCTATCAAATTTTGAATGAAATCTATTCATAAGAAATCTACCTATTTTGTTGTTCTATTACAAATAAATTCCATATTTATAAAAAACGCAAAATGTTAGGCAGATAAAATTTCATACGCGGTTTAGCATCTAAATATAGATTATCTTATAAAATTTCAAATCAAATCTATCGAAAGGTATACCGTCTGTTGGTCTGTACTTTCACATTCATATAAACTGAATAACTAATAAACGGAATGGCTTATTTCAATAAAATTCTGTACGTTATCTTATGTCTATAACTGTAGTTCCTTGTCTAATTTAAGTTTTTATTTACAATGCACAATGGATAAAAAGAT